>DWEM01002185.1:0-12511 GCA_018245935.1 Agara belti belti
TGGTGAAATGTGGGGGTGTACTACACTCCTCTGCCTACCCCTTCGGGGAATACAGGCGTGATGTTACGTTTTTTTATGATAAATAAACAACAATAACATTTTAACTACGGAAATGTAGCAAATATGTTTATGTAAATACCGATATATTTTATTAACTTTCTAATTGAAAAAAAAAACAATATAAACCCATCTCATAACGCAGGCTCAATCGAAAGACCTATGCTCCTATGACCTATCTATGTTTTGACTTTCACCATAATAAGATAACCTAATAATACGAGGTCTCCGCAAGCATTTGTATCCAATTATTTTTTAACAGAAATCCTTCTGAAACAGTGAACCGCTCCATTTTCTTAAGTTTAATAATGTTTTCACTATGCAACTTTTAGTAAAAAAAAATACAGACGAATTGAGTACCTCCTCCTTTTTGAAATCGGTTAAAAAAGAATATAATCCTTTATGTAATTACAAGCTGTTAGCCGCGGTTTCGCCAATAAACGCGATGATCCGTTGAGACGATTTTCGGGTTTTAGAAACGCATTAATGATTCACGGTCGCTGACTCACGCTTGCGACAGAGGGAACACCCGGTACTCTTGGCATGCTGCACCCTACGCGTGTTCGCGCACCTGTAGTATTTAACTAGCATTCACTCATATAATCATATTAATTCAAGTACAAGTGATGGTAGATCCAGATTCTACACTCTTTGCTGTCCAATCTCACTTCAACGAATATATCAATTAATATATCAAGAAATGATTTAAGTGACAGTTAATAAAACATGTATGTGTTTTTTTTTTTGATAACTTAGGTGATTGAAAAGAATAAAAATGTTACAGAATGTATATTTTCGGCAGGTTTTGCAGTACACCCTCCTTAACGGTTTTAATATTTTCTTATTCTAATATAATAGAAATTATTGCGCATACTTCTTTCATGCAAATATATTATTATTTTAAAATTCTCATTGATTAATGAATAATTTAAAAACAACTAATATTCTAAGACAAAAAATTTTGTTATACACAATAATATGGTGAGTAACTTTTCTATACATTTAGAAAATACTGTAATAATAATAATAAAATCATTATTATAATAACATATTATACATTCATATCTTAAGTAAATCTCACAAAATCAATGAGGAAATGACCATTCAGAGTCGGAACTCATTATGACTGTATGACAGCAGTTGTAGTCATTTATGTGAAGTATAATCGTGTTGGGATTAAACATTAGTTGATGTGAGTAGTTGTGGGAGAGCACACGACATGCGAGAATTGCATACACACTCACATCCTCCACCGAGGTACAACCGCAGCTGTTCTACCAACGCTAGCATGGTTGGCGAGCGTGCCGCAAGCCACGCTTCACGTCTTCTGTAAAAGCTGTGCCTATCAAAAACCACGAAATTGCTTAAATATATTTGTCCGGCTATAATTGAAAAGAAATATGACGAAAATATGAAATGCAAGCAACAGTGTACAGGTGCATGCAATGTGCTATAAAATTGGAAATATGTTACGCTTTTTGTTGTTTTATTTGTAAAGACAACAATTTTATAATGTTCGATACGAGATCAATACTTTATCAAAAATATTGATTCTAACACCATTTTATAGTTTCTACGTTTGACGAAAATAAATTTAAATTAGTACATAATTAGTATATATAGGAATATCGCACAACAGAGTAGGTCCATGCGGTAGAGGAGCGGTGCGGGAGGGGTATATTTTCAGTTTGTCCTATATAGCGAGACCTTGGTCAATATCACATGAGACAACGCACGAGATTCGCAACCGAAGGTGTGACTTCCCATTAGTGGTTAAACAAAACGAGTTCTTTGCTTGAATGTCTATAACAAAATAAACCAGAAAAACAACACATCAGTTTCATATCATAAGAAAAAGGTCATCCTCTGCTTTATGTGCCACCGAGCCCACCCAGATTTGAATCTTTTTTTTTTTTTTAGTATGAATTCAGTTAATAGGTGTTAATAAGAATTAGTTGATCAGTATTCGTTAGTAACAGGACAGCAGGAATGAGACTGTTAGTAACATTAGTCCAGTTAGTGTTTGTTAGTGTAGTGCAGTTAGTATTCGTTAGTATCTGCCCTATCAGAGGTCCGTTACAGATGCGTCACTACTCTTGAGGACTGAGATGGTCGCCTCTGGTATACACGTGGACGGGCAACCACACCCTTCAAACCGAAACACAAATTGTAAAAACAATTGCTTCACGGCAGAAATAGGTGTGGTGGTGGTACTTCGCCGGGCAAACACTATACAGATTCTACCACGTCCCAAATCTGATTGAATTAGTATGGCGAAATTTGACTGACAAATAAAAAGCACTTGAACAGCTATTATCAAATTAATTAGTAGAGAAATGGGCAAAATAAGACATTCATACAAAGAAAGTGTAGGAAAAATGCTGTAAAAAAAACCATTTTAACAATGACATAGTGAATTGATTCACTATAAATTTACCCAATGGGGAATCAGATAATGAAAGCTATTCAAATATGAGTAATACAGACATACATTTCAATAGCGATATGAAAACGGGTTAATTCAATATATATTTTTTATACTTTACAGTTAAATATATGAACAGTATATTGTCACTCATTTTATTTGTTTATATTGTCGTGCAATATAACATACTCTCGCAAATATTGTATGACCGTGGATACTGAGACAATTCTATTATATCAGAAGTATCTTACCTTCGAAAAATGATTTTCCTATTACTGCTATAAACTGCAACTTATAGTGTATGTAGGTATTATATTAAAAGAAGAGAACAGTTTATGTGGCAGCTGCTAACGGTGTTACATATTTAGGATAAACTAAGGTGTACCAACATTGTTTGACAATGATTGTGAAATAAGATATGTCAATATTTTAAAATGATGAAACTAATAGATGTTAAAATTTACTTTACATGCAATAAAAAAAACTGTTGCTGAAACAAGATTATATTTCTCACAGTTACAAGCTATTCAAGTCTCAATGCTAGGCGCTATTTGCTTTAGGCATCATGCTTCACGGTACAAATATGTAGGGGTGGTAGCACTCCAGAACAACCATATCAATATTCTATACCAGATTTAAATAAAGAAAAAATCTCATCAGAAAGCTGACAGCCTTTCTAGATGGCCAGTGAAATACACATGGCCTCCACAAGTTTTAAGAAATAATTGTAGAGATATACAAACATAAAGAACTGCATTTATAAGATGTTATATGATATATAATGTAACAATTCACATTACTATTATGTTACATTATTGTGTATGCAGTATTACAAGTATCACTTGCATTTTCACCTAGACTCCTCATCAAACTAATAATTTCCTTTAACAGCTTATGTAACCTTGTTTGAATTTTGCAATCTAAGTACTGTATTTAGAATCTCATCAATCACCTGTGTTCTATTGCTCTGTTTTGCTTTATAATGATTTAAGTTGTTCTTTCCGTTCATCTATGCTAATCCATATCTATCCATACTTTTTATCAGATGATTTGCATCTCTGTTAGACATGAACAAAATCGCTTACACTTTTAGCTATTAGCTTTTGTATCATTGCCAATGCATTCAAACTTCCTCCGATAAATTCCACCCTAAACTGATAGCTACAGCACATGGATTGGTTTATCAGACACATCTATATTTTTTCCTCAAAACAATGGCTACAAGGTACAGAATCATATATCTTGTTGAAATCTACAGGTACCACATGTTGTTGTATGCATTTATGGTTTTCATATATTTTATATTTGACTTCGAGAGGACATTAGCGTAGTATCATTTTAGGGTGTTTAATATAGATTTACGTGTATTCAATATAATTGTATAACATACTCACAGACATCTACCTGTTTATATCACAATTGATTGCATACAAGGACTATCAAACAGCTTGTAACCAAGAACACACTGGGTGTAGACTAACACATGCTAACTACCTTATCTATTAATAGATTCATAAACACTCCAAATCTGTTAGATTCTTACATCAGGTGCTAAGCTACCTTGGAAGTATGAAAGTGTAGTGATATATTAGCATACTGATGCTATAATATAGTCTTGCAGAACTTTAGGTAGATATTTTGAATTTCTAAACAACAGACTGAAAGTCAGTTTCCATGGTTACTGGTGACATTTCCAACACAATTAACAACCTATAGGCCAATGATCAATGTGTGTAGAACACTAATTACATATTACAATTTGCTCTCGCCATAAGATTGTGATTGATTGATCTGTATGCTGTATTAAAATTTGTAGTGAATAGGTTGTACATCTTTGTATAACATGATAAAATTATTGTAATGGCTAAACAGTGTTTTTTTTGATTAACTTTATTGGGGCAGATACAATATCCATAATTTTTACCGCCTATCAGATGCAACAGTTTACTGACTACCCAATTTGATATTGTAAACAATATACATCTTTGAAATGTCATTGCAATATTTTTTCTTGTGTAGTATTTGAATACAGTTAGACACAATTTTTGCAATTTTCCCTAACATTTTTTTTATAGTTCAGTCCAGTAAACAGGCAGACGGGCCACCTGATGGTAACTGGTCACTCTCGCCTATGGACATTTGCAATATCCAAGGAGTCGCCAGTGTGCTGCCGGCTTTGGAGAAGACCTTTTTTTGTGCCTAATTTTACTATCACCATGGTGATCCAGTCATAGCTCTGACCTAATGTTAAGAATATGTTAAAGGGCATTGGTAATATATCACATCTATAATTGTTGTTGTTCCAGCTTTATTACATTTTTCTAGAAATTGTTGATAAGTACATAATATATAGATATGTACATCATACACACTTTTAACAAGTGGCCCTGTATGATGATATCGATAAGAACAAGTTTAGACTAACATATTTAAGCTATATGTTGGAATTGACGATTAATGAAGGTGTACCATTATCTAATAACATAGCCTTTCAGTCACTCTGATAATGTGTACAATGTGTAAGGCTGGAAAAAGCAAATTAAAAAGACAAAAAAGTTTATGACATTGCTCTCAGAATTGAGAAGAATATTTTTAAACAATAGTCCTCAAGAGAGATTGATCAAACTTTGATTGTGTTGTCTAAAACCATAACCAAAGTCACACATAACCAAAAACAGAATTCAGAATTCCATTTAATCTAATAATCTAGTATCCATTACTTACTAGTAATTATGATATTTTGGTAACCCAGTAAAATTTTAGAATAATCTACCACAAAAGAAAACACGTAAATTTACATTGAGATCTATTAAACTCCAAGGTAGTAATATAGTGATAAAAATGCCATAAGACCACCAGTTTTACAATATAACGATAAGATGTTCAAAGATGCAAATAAAAGTATGACGAGTATACTGTAGGTAAAAGCCACAGATATTATAGTTGAAGAAATGGTAGTGACCCTAATATGTAATTAAAATTCCTGATAGGTATGCATTTTCATGCTAAAATTTGAGCTGCATATATAATTAAGAATCAGAGTAAAAGTATTATTGTAAATTGTATTTATGTAATACCTACCTAGCACTTTGTAGTAATTTTATTATAATAACAAATTATATTGTTCCATAATAATGCCAATAATTATCTGTTAGTAATTGTAAATGAGTAAATTGAAACATATTACGAAAGTCGGAAAGAAATTATCCATTTGAGAATGATTACGTCAAAAACATTAGGAATAATACATACAAGGTACAGAATGAAAAATATGAATCAATTTACATAAAATGTATGAAATTCTAGGGATAACATTTTATATTAATCGTGTACGTTAGCGAAATCTAAAAACGTTGGCCACTATCTAATTATTAATACGTTAACGGATATACATTATTTAAAAACATTCCAGAAAATTTCAAAGTATAAGTAAAAATATTAGACATTTTTTAACAATTACCATCGGTTTCTTCAAATTTGTCAGTTGTGCCAATGCTTCCTGTTTGTGGCATGCCCTTAGACAATTCGTCCATCTTGCGTACCACTGATTCGTTACATCAATCACACAATACAAATCACTATGCTATTTACAATTACCTAACATATATATTCAAACACTGTTCACTTCATAATAAACTCAGTCTTTTCCGAATAAAAGGAGTTTCGTCCATTTCAAACGCATTTCTGAAATTTTCAACAACACGACGTAAACGAAACGAATCAACGAGCAACTTTGAACAACTATGGGCACAGATAACAAATCGCATGAAAATTGTAGCCTACAACTGTGCAACTTTTTTAAATTATATAGTTGAGGTAAATATATTTTTCATTCATTCATTTCAACGTCATACCCATTTATGATTGACGTACTGAACAGAGAATTAATTAAATTATGATACAAATGTAAAAGGACATTGAGGATAATGTTAGACATACCAATAAAGAAATATTAATTTAGAGTACTGTATGTGTATTTTACCTTAAGTATCATTATTTGCTAGTATTACAATAATAATAAATGTTTAATAAATTATGTTAATAAAGAATGTTTTATAGAAAATTGACAACATTACCAATTATTAAAAGAGTATAATTAATTAAGGAAAAAATACTATTAAAATTGTTCAATCGAAATTTACGGTGAAATCGGCAAATATTACTAGACCATCCGCTTTGATATTCGATTCAGTGTGACTAGAGAGTAGTTAAAAAATCGGTAGCAAAAGTCCTATTTTAAGACAAACCGATTTAAAATTATAAGAAGTTTGTCAAGTACTATATTGCTGGGCCATACAATCGTCGTCACCAAGTGGTATCGACCAAAATTTCATGGTTCTTTTCTAATGTTATATATTGACAATGTCACTTTAGACAGATCGCATTCAGTCACTTCATCAGTGGCATTTTGCTGTTTGTTTCGTATCATTGCTCATTGCTCATATTTGTATAGCATCTGTTGAAGAGATATATTGTGAATGTAGATAAGATAAAATAATTGTTGTGAAGATTAAATTAGCATATTGATAAAATCATACAATGGGATAGAACATAGTAAATACAATACGTAGTTTTTTGTTTTTAACTCGAACATTACACATTGTTCGGCAGTCCATTATGGAACATTTTGGCCTATCCCACATATTGTACGAGCCAGATAAATATAGTCCAGATACTTTGGACTTACTTGTCGATGAAGAAGCAAGAGAATATTGGTTAAATACTTGTGAAAAGCTGGTAGAGAAATATGTTAATTTTGCACTAACGAATAATGAAGACCCTACTGTAGAAATACGAGCCTTGAAATTCAAGACTTGTTACGTTGAAGCACTTAAAGAACTTCGAATTAATCCTCTGTAAGTATGCAGTGCTATGTATTTTTTTCTCCAAGCCACAAAATTGTTGTAATAATTTAATTCTCTACAGATAACATGCTTACAATCTTATCTGATAATATCACCATTTATAGAATTGTATTTTATTGTAAATATAATTACATTATGAAACAAAAATTAAGTGTATTATAAATAATACTATGTACCTGTGCTTTTTTTTTATATTATGTATGATGTATTTTATTATAAGTTTCACTAATTTGCGAAACACTGGCAGTACATTAGTACTATTGCTGTGATTACCAAGACAACATAAATGTTTTCAGATGAAACAACTGTTACCACTGTTTAGAGTTAATTTCAATTCAATGGTATGGTTTATTAACCGCAGCTTATTTGCTATTTTAGTGCTCATGGGCAGTTGACTATTCGATTACTTCTTGACGTCAACGAAACATGCCTTCGTTCTCAGGGGTTCTTTGACTTGTGGAAGCAACAAAAGAAGTTTGAAAATGAAGCGGCACTTGCTTCTTTAGGATCCAGATTGGTTGAAATTGACGCTTTACCTGATGATAGACAAAGATGGACTGAGATATGCCGAGGATTTTTAGCAGGTAAAAAAGAACCTTTTTTTAAAAATCATTTACTTATATTTGAAGCCCTAGGACTAATTCCAAATCTTGATATATAACAATTGTAGGCTGCTACTGGAATATTATCTGAAATTGTTTACAATAAAATAAACTTAATAAAACAGTTGTTTTGTAATTTCAGGAAATATGTTTGATTGGGGTGCACAGGCTGTCACAGCCATATTGGATAGTGGTTTATATGAAGCCTTAGAAAAAATTCAAAAAAGACCATGGCTGTTTGATGGACTAGATAAATGGATTGAAAAGTTACAGGTAACACATCACTGATCAAATATGTTTACTTAATAACATCGACTGGAATACCTAAAGTTTAAATTTAATTACACATTTTATATTGAAAAAAAAAAATGTTAACTTGTTTGTTATTCCATAAGAACCTTAGTGATTTGAGTTTGAGCTATAGATACAAGTAAGGTGCATTTATCTTAAAATATTAAGTTACTGCTTTCAAAGACTTGTTATAATACATTACTGTATCAATGGAGTGTCGAAGATGTTATTATACTCAATTGTTAGTCTTCACAGTAGTCGAAAAGTTCTTGGTTAGGTTGGTTTGTTAATACTTGGCATAGGTTCCCCTGTACATTCACAAGTCCTGAAGCATACTCCACTACCTTCACTGTAGATTCCTGGCGGTACAGTTTAATAGCCAATGCCTGTGGTGTATTTTTTAAAACACCTCTAAGGCTTCCAATGAAGTTTAACATTTGTTATCTAACAATAACAAATGTGATCAACTGCTTAACATACACTTCGAAGCACACACATGAAAATTTACCACTAACTATGACCCATCCAAGTGCCGGCCGCTCCCATTGTCATTTAATTTTACAGACCATTGTCATTTTGCTATCTTATCTGATTAGAAATGCTTTACTAAATTTATTCTTGTCTATTTACAGAAAACTGTTCATCACTGTGCAGCCATATTTGTGGATAACAGTGGAGTAGATATTGTTTTAGGAGTCTTGCCTTTCGTAAGAGCATTGTTACTCCGAGGTACATCAGTAATTCTTTGTGCTAATGAATGGCCGGCGCTGAATGATGTCACTAATGTGGAATTAGAAGAAATCTTGCAACATGCTGCTTTAATATGTCCAATACTCTCGGCAGCGACAGCCACGGGAGATTTAGTCGTAAGATCCAGTGGACAAAGGGGTCCCTGTCTTGACCTTAGAACTATAAGTGTAGGTAAGGCTTAACAAATTTTACTTAATAGAAACTATATATGATTTTCACTGTAGACAGAATCATGTTGAGCCAAACAAGGTTTTTATGTCATTTCGGCTTTTAACCAATCACTTCCACTATTAAGAAAATCAATGGATCAATAAATTTTCTGAAATAGAATATAGGGGAGAAAAGCATAGACTGCAACAAATTTTCCTTGAAATTGTGTTTTCTTACACTGATCATTTAATGAGTAGAGAAAAGATATGGTGTTGGTGAAGTTTACTTGATTTAAAAGATGAAATCATTTTGATCCCAAACTTCAATTAATATTCACATTTTTAGGACAGGAAACTTGTAATTTAAATAATTGTGAAACTTTCATTCTTTTCAGGACTTTGCACCGAAATGAAAGTTCGAGGAGTAGATTTAATTATATTAGAAGGAATGGGCAGGGCATTACACACAAATCTCAATGCTCGCCTCGCCGTAGACTCTCTCAAACTGGCTGTAGTAAAAAATGCATGGCTAGCTCAGCGTCTTGGGGGTCCACTGTTTTCCGTTATCTTTATCTATGAAGATAAACCTACTGATAAATAAAATATGACATATTCACCGCAGGTTCCAATTAATAATGAAGTAACCAATACAGTATTTCAGTATTAAAATATTGGTTGACTAAACATTCACACTTTAGAATGTCATGCTCTGTCTTTTGATGTCTTATGGCGTTTTTCGGAATATATTGAGTGTTACCTTGATAATTGGTTTTCATTTGTTTTACACACATCTATTTAGTGGTAAGAAAATTTAGAGTGCCAGAATTCTAACCAGCTCAATTAATTTGAATATTGGCAGAAATCATTGGTGCCGTTGCTTTTACCTTAATAACCTTATTGGTACCTTGAATTTGCAATATAAGTAAGGGTCTCCGGAAAGGTAAATTACCTCTTAATATAAACTTAAGATCTAAATACGTAATATAATAAGCTTACGAGCTACAAATAATCCATACTAATATTATACATGCGAAAGTAACTCTATCTATCTGTCTGTCTGTCTGTCTGTGACGTCATCACGGCCAAACCGCTGAACCGATTGTGATGAAATTTCATATAGAGATACTTGAGGGTCTTGGGGTGAACATAGGCTACTAGTTTCACCCAATCTTTTTTTAGTTTTTTCAGGAATGTCTTTGTTTTACGAAAATGTCGCAACTTCGACAATGAAAACTTTGTGACACACCGATTTCCAGGCGGGCGAAGCCGCGGGCAAAGCTTGTTATGTATATCCATATAAACAGTAACAACAAATAGTTAATTGTGAAAGCAGTCTGCTTATTCGTAGCGAGTACCCAATTTAAGTTTGACAATTTGTCGCGAGAAGTTGTAGTTACTAATTATTTCGTTTCTCGGGAGTTCATTTGCATCTCGAGTTTTCATGGACGCCGTATATAATTAGCGAGCAGTATGTATGTACCTTATCAACTATCATCGAGTGTATGTACGTACCTTATGATGAATAGAACAATTTGAATTTGAATTTGAATTTGAATTTATCATAATGTATATAACTTGATCCAAAAGAACCATATCGTGAGGAAACAAGTCAGGTACTGCGGTCGAGTGGTCAGGCTGACTGCAATACCGAAGGTCCTGGATTCGGTTTCCACCCAGGACGATCATTTGTGATGAGCACATTTGTTGGGTCTGTGTCTGGGTTTAAAAAAGGTATCCACGTAGGTATTATACTCCATGTAATACATATATGTATGAATGTACCTATATCAGCTGGTCAGCGTGGTAGACTATGGCTATAAAATCCTCTCTTATGTGAAGGGATCAGGGTGGAAGAGTATAAGGGTAGGAACAAAAATGGAAATAACTCTAAGAATTCTTTCAAACCATTATGTATTATATTGATGGAGCTGTTTCGAGCGGCGTGGAAGCCTTTGCCGGAACTGGCTTAGTTAATTCGGCGGGGGTTTTATAGTTTCCTTGGAATTGATTTAAATCGGCGCAGGCTGTAAAACTCGAGGTACCGCCGTTGAATACAAATTTCGTTTTAATTTTCGCATGTGGCCACTAAAGAGAACGCTTTGGTCTGGTTTTTTTTTTTACAAAAACTGACAAAAACATCACTCGTTGCGAAATGTCATATCGATTTCGCTCTCAAGGGTTGTCTGCTAGATGCCACTACTCATTAAGTAAGCCTTTTATTAAAAATAATTGTTAGGGGTAAATAAAGCTATATAATAAATGAAATTAAAGTGCCTGTCTGTGTTTTCAAACTGTCTTTTCTCCAGTGTTAGTATTTACACGATACTAAAACACAAACAGACTTTTCAAAATTCTCGTCTGTCTTTCTGTCCGGGCTAATCTCGCGAATGGCTGAACCGATTTTAATGGGACTCGCACTGGTAGACAGAGGAGGTTATAGGGCAACATATTGGCTACTTTTTATCCCGAAATTCCCACGGGATCGTGATTTATGCGGGCACGGATCGTAATTAATAAACATTTTGATGTTGCCTGCCCCGGGAACCAATGAACGTCTTGTCTAATGGCCATGTGGACACGCGACGTGCCTCGGACGAAGCAAACTGTCTTGAATGGACAGCGCTGATGCAATTACTTAGTTCATTTGCAGTTCGTTTTCAATAATTTTTTCCACTCTTGTTATAGGCAACGTTGTTAACCTTATGAAATAATAATAATTATGGTAATTCCACACACGGCTATCTGATTCCAAGTATTCTATTACATGCCCTTGTTATGGTAACCGGACATCTGATAAACGTAAATATATGGTACATGCATCTAATAACTATATAGTTAACTACTGAAATGAAGATAATGAAAACATATTATTGATAAAAAATTAATGGAATTCCAAAAAAAATAATTTAGTAATATCCATGAATATATCAACAATTATATATAGGTAATAACGAACGAGTTAAAATTATCAGTTGACTATATGTTATGTTATGTTGACTATATGTTTTTATGACACCCAGACGCAAGTCACTTCAAAGTGTTATTAATATTTTTATTCAGTTCGCTTATGATCATTTTTTTGCTTTTTTTTAAACAATCACCTGAAAACGGATGGAATACATATTTTATTCCCTTTTTAACTTTCTTGCTTGTAACAAATTTTGTGCCTTTTGAATAGAATGGAAGCAAAGTTTTAGTTTAATGACAAATCTTAACATTAATAACGCACACGCAAGTTTTTACAGAGCAGCCATGACAGATTTTAATAATATACAAAAAACAATAGTGTTGCCACTTCTGCCTGCCTCGTTGGTCGAGCGGTTGCTAGCGCGACTGCCGATCGGGAGGTCCTGGGTTCAAATCCCGGGTCGG
>DWEM01002186.1:0-12510 GCA_018245935.1 Agara belti belti
CATTTTACGAAATTCTACCTCCAAAGGGAATTGCGGGGGCGGGGGCGGGACGAAGTCGCGGGCAAAAGCTAGTATTAACATAATTCCCTCCGCGTTCCTGTATTTAAGTCCTTACTCTTTAAACATAGATAACATAAATAAACTCTTTAAGTATATATAGAATAATATAAGTTCACATCTCTCCATTTTCGTGCATAAACGTATTTAGGAGGATTCAAACAGTTTGGATTGGGGTCATTATAATAAGTGTACATAAACTTCATCGGAATTCACGTGAACCTATTAAGTCGGATAAAATCATTCCGTGTTCCTGCCGCCGCGATGTTCCTCGGTTTTTAAATGCATTTACGTCATTACCACGCATTACGCCGCAGTAAGCGGCGCGCGTTCGTCCCGGTCTCGCATCAAATCGTCTCGAACGAGTTTTCACCACCACCGCTACGCAGCATAATCTCCTATTACGTTTACGCAATTATAATTGTTTCGAGTCACGATGACGACGCATTCAATCAATTTCCAATCCTACTTTTCCGTTTAGAACACAAGGCGTGCTTTGCTGAAATTAAACAAGCACATTTGAGCTGTAAAGTTTAATACGGAGCGGTTCGTATACGGTTCGAGGACTGACGGGCGGCATCTAATTTACGTTACGAAAATATATCGCGGGAGTAAGATGTATTCAAATTAAATTGTGGATTGATAGAACGCCGTAAGTAGATTTAAATGTAATTCAGTCGACAGTGTTCGGTAACGTGTTTGAAGACATTGAGACTGATAAATGTACAGCTTTGGTTTGAAGTTCTGTTGTTTAAACATTTGATTAAATTAGTCAAATTTAGACGTCAGTGATGCAAGAGACCGTAGATATACTAATACCTAGTCTATGATAAGATTCTAGAAGTTAATAACGTCAGCGACGGATAGTATAGTTTGTTTTTTACCATAACATTTATATAGTAATAGGAATTTACTTACTGAGGAGCTCTTGACCTTATTGATAATTCCTACCGAGAACCGCTTAATTAACACGTGTTCAAGAATGTGCCATATAGCCTTCAAAATGCATGCCCTATTCGGGTGTGTTTCGTTCCGAAATCAAAACTGGTTCTTTCTTTTAGATATTGCCTAATGTTTACGAGGTACATACACTCGTTTTGTACAGTTAACGAGTGGGCGACTGCATTCGTGCGTCGACATAGCCTCCTTCCGATACTCCCACGCGCCTTATTGTAGTAACACTTTTATATCTTCATTTTATTATTATTACCCAACGTGAAATCTCCACTTTTCTTGTTTATACCAAAGTGAAATACCAACATATTTTGTCTAGTTTTTAATTATGTCATATGTAAGTATTTTGTCAAATAGAACGTTTTGTTCATTTATTTCTAACCTCGTAAAAATCTTTGATTGTTTCTAAAGTAACAAGAAATCGGTCGTATAACAATATGTTTTCTATACTCGGATAAATTTAACATTTCATTTTTGAAAGGTACTGAATTTTTAATTGGTTTCATACACAAAATTAAACTCCGGCACGCGTCAGCATAAACACCATTAAAACAACATGTTGTCCCTATTGTTTCGTTAACAAAACACCCAGGGGTTTCCTCGCCCATGTCAAAGTTGATGAAACTATGACAGCTATTGTATGTGCACGCACCTACGCCTCTTTTGGGTCCTAAAACACTAAATCACTTGTCAAAGAAAGTTACGCAGGACCCAACGTGATTTGCAGCATCCTAGAAAAAAAAACATTATGTATCAAAAACAGCATTTTTTTATTTCATATCTAAAACAGAATAGATTTCCGTACGCACTGGTTAATTTTAAAATGCAGTTACTATGCATATGATGTGCTTAAATCATAGTTACATTACAAGTATTTACTACGTTTACTTCTAAAATGGCAATAACATTTTTTGGTAAAGTATTTTTTTTTTTCTAAATCTGTAGTATAATTATGGCCAGTATGTAAAATTCTTAGTAATAAAGGCAACATAGTTATCTAATAGGCAAGTTTTGTAATAGCGCGATGTAGGTACGTTTGTAATAAAAGTTCGTAAATGAAATATTTCCGCTTAGTTAAGGTAATGCAAGAGATCCGTCTGTAGATCAACCATAATACGCACTATCAAGATGACAAGTCTAAATTTAGAAAGACGGATTTATACAAAACCTTGAAGTCTCTTTAACATTTGAATCCTCCTGATAAAAACATAAGGTGCCTCTTATCACAATCTTAAAGCTTTAAATTGTCAATCCGAGCATACGTTCATTGATTTAATTTATGTAAAATGAATAATATTAAAAACAATGTAACGCCAACTACAAAACTCACTCATTTGGGTGAAGCAGCATTCAAATGGTTTTAGCCATGCCCTTGATTTTCAAATACAAATTTACGTTATCCGGAACGATTCCCCGTATCGGGGCAAACAAACAAACCTTGATACCGTTGAACTTCCATCCTAAATACATGTATCTTCTTGGAATGATGACTTAGGGAATTTAAAACCATCCTGTATTTATTTGTAGGTGTCGTCAGCGACGATTAAATGTGAAGATAAGGTCAAGAATCAGTATTGGTTCAACTGTTTCATCACCATCAACTGTTATCAAGCAAGCGGAATGTGAAAGACTTTAGTTCCAGATTTGAGTCACGGTCGTAGATCACGGTACAAGCTAATTGTGGGCTTCTTGTACGCACTTCGCATGTCTTTTTGGAGTCCTAATTTTATTATACATTGCCGATTACTCAGACGTGCTGGTTTTTCACAACCTTATTAGGGAGTTATAGTTTAAAAGGGGCATGCAGACGTAATCCCGATAAACGTCGTCCATGGAAACAGTGTAAGTTATATCGGGTTTAAATACAGGCCTATCTCACAAACCACCCCTTTACTTTTACTGGAAAGGTAATAAAGAATTACTACATTAAAGAAGTCTATGTTCTGCTGAACAATATATAAAAATTATACATAGACATTATATTCAATAAATTCACTTTCCCATTCAAAAGCGTGAGAAGTATGTCGTATTAGCTACGATACGGCTAATTTAGATTTTTAATTAATAATCCGCTAATGACTGGGGAAACTGATAACTCATCGCTAATGGAAAGCGAAAGCTCACAAAAAATTGGTCAGTGGACTGTTATTTACATACATCTCGTATAGTCATGCGGCCATATGTATACATTATTAGTTACCCGTGGTATGCGAGTGTTGATAGGTTCTGTGCTGGTAATGAATGAGCGAAGGAAATCTGTGTCTGTATAAAATCTTTACACATTCCATCGTCGCGCTCATTAAGGGTGAAAACGTTTTGTTGATGCCCGCGCGAGGCCTCGAATTCACCGAAATAGCCGTGTTACCGTGCTCCGAGGTAATCGAACAGCGTGACACTACACGTGCTAGGTGTGAAGTGAAATTGAACACGCTTTCCCGCCCTTCACCATTCTATTTTTAGTCCATCACCGATACACAACAATGAAAACCGACATACACACTGAAAACAAGCAACGGTGGGCCTCTGCGTCGAACGCGGAGTGTGGTCCTTTTACACCACGCTGTACAGCACGGATAGAATTTTTATATTAGTACAATATACTTCTTACATTGTATTGTTTTTAAGTGTAGTAATGTTTATTGTAGATAATCAGTTCATTTATGTTCAGTTCATTTATGTTCAGTTCATTTATGTCAACTGTTCATTTATCTGTACTATGGAGGACACAGGTCAAAGATGCTGTTATAGGGTTGATATCGATTTGACAAAGATTGCATTTTTTCCTTTCTTCATTTCGGTAGTGACAGTTTTGAATTAATTTTAAGAAAGTTCCAACTGTAGACCACTCTGTTGCTCAAAGTAAATGCTTAATGTTATCTCCCTTTCAAAACGTCTTTATTCTCATTCTCTTATGACGTGTTAGACATGAATAATTGCATCTAATGTGTTCTTGCTATCAATTTGATGTTGATGTTAATTTATTGTGTCTGACCACCCGCGGTGAGAAATTCATCATTATTACTGCGGTGGAATTCTGTGTGAACGCTGCGTTAGGATTTTTATGTGCATTCACATTTGCTATATTTGGAAACAAACGTACATTTTTCACGTTCAATGATGTTCTTTTTTTTAATTCTTTTAATAATATAGGCAGAGCACGATCATATGGCCTATTCAACCTTGTCTTCACCTGTGACGCACTGTTTTTCATCCTACAAAAGTAGGTTTATTTTGTAGCGTCGAGCGCAACTGACTGGCAAAAAACTCATTTAGCTTATCGTTAAAAAGGTCATTTTAATTATAAATGTATTATCATTTCGTACATACGTCAGTAAAGCTTGTAGAAAAATCTTACCACACTGCACGCCATATTGCATCTTACTTATCCATTATGAATACATTTGCATACGAACGGTTTTAACCGTTAACTGATGATGACATGGTAATATAACCATAACTCAGCGTTTTAATTATTACGAATTAAATACATGTTTGGGTTCTTTGAACTTTGTATGCAAACAATTATATTGCGACTTCTAACCTCCGATAAGACGCACACAATTTGACAGTCATAATATGAATCGAGAACAGGTTTCGAGATAAGCTATGCATCTATCATATAAATGAAAACATCATTATTAATATCGTACTGTAAATAGAATGGACGTCTCTATTGATTTCAATATTTTTTTGTTATTTTCAAAGTTATCTGCATTTCGGATATACGAAAACGAACTAGCTAACTAAGAAGGCTACTGCTATTAAGAAATTATGCAATCACTTGAAAGAATGAATTTCAGAGCGTTTTAAATTTGTATCTGCAAATGAAGTGAAATTCTAATATACATGTTAAAATAGAAAGCAATTGTATGGCTTGAAACAAAGATTAAATTGTATTGCAAGAGATCTCATTCTAAAAGCACATAGTAATGCTCTTACACTTTTCGTATCTAGTTGCATTAGAAGAATATTCATTAGCAGTCCAATTAGCCCACGCTGTTTTTAAGCAAGCGGAACGCATTACATTTGACTTTTTTCTGTTATATATTTCACTCTTATCGTTATGTATATATATATATTTTCTCTTTCTGCCTACTGCTTTTAACTTTTCCTTTTCAAAATCTTTATTTTAACAATACTATCGCTTGTTAATGTATATTTATATTTTAGCATTTTCTGACATATATTCACTGTTATCGGTATATCTATTTTTTGTTTAACAATGATTTCTCTTTATTTATATCTATTGCTTTTTAATCGCCTTTTTCAAATATCTACTTATTTATTTTAACTGTAACATTGCTTGTTATTGTTTTTATATATTATACTATATTCTTTACTGTATACCATGGTATACGTTTGACGTAATAAATTTCCATATATTCACTCGTTTTTATTCCTCGGCCCCTTGAAGCGTCTTAAACGTTTCGGATATAGAAAACAGATATGCTTCAAGTGGCTCAGTTCCTTGAGTTAGAGCAACGTTACTAGATGTGGCTTGCACGTGACATATATGCTAATGGGAAACTCTTTTTACCGAATGAACACTACATAACGTAATGTGTTATGTTTTAGCAAGTCGTGCTGACATTGAAATCGCGATATATGTAGAAACACGCATGTTACCTCGTAGAAATATTAACAAATTATTTTATGGAAAAAGAAGTAACAGTGCTGTTTATCTCGATTTTAAAATGCTATCAATGCAATGTCTAAGCAAATAAGCAACTAATAGGATTTATGGAATCTAACAAACGGTAAAGCCGTAAAACGGTAAGTTTTCTGATCAGTGATAATAAACAAGCTAACACTTCACATAAGGTATATCTATTAACTTATTCCTAGAGTACACTTGAATGGTAACATCAGTGAACCCGACTGGTTCTCGGCAGAATGAGCGGCGCCCGAGGCGCGCACGTCCTATCAAAACAAACCAAATAGACGCGGCCGTTAACTCACTTGGAACCATATGCGTTATGCGTTTTCATTTCGTGCGTTAATCTCACTAACGTTACCGTGGTTTGTAACGCACGTTAAGCAATCGTCCTGCTGTTAACGAAACTGACGTAAAGCCTTAAAAGTGGCTTCAAACATCCGATAAACGGGATGACCTCTAACCCGGATCTTTACCATTCAGAAGTAGTCTGGTGCAGTACGACTGAGGAGTCACGCAGCTGTAGCTGGGTCCCGAGCCCAACGATATTATTTTTACTGGAATATACAGGGATCTGCAGCGCCGCGGGGCACAGCTAGTCATAAACATAAATCACTTCAACTCGCTTAAACTATTTCTACGTTCATAATATTCAAATGAATACAGAAAGGTATACTTACTATAATTAGTACAAGAATATGCTAATTATTATAAGAAAATAAGTCCGTACCGGAGTAGCAAAACTTCAGCTCTCATAAATATTTCAAAGATTTCTTTTGAATTTCAGAGGAGCCAATTGCTTTTAAAATCTACGCAAGTTTAGATTGCATTTTCAGACCGATCTACTAATGTTCGTAGCACAGAATTAATTTTAACAGTTGTCTATTAATGTTAGTACTTGAGGAACTACGATGTTATCAAGATACGTGAACGTAATATATCAAAGCCACGATTCGATCTACTAAGCCGTCCACGTACAATCACGCTTAATATTGAATAACAGTGCGTGAGTTGAGCTTCTACGAGTAATCCGAGGCACAGCGGGTTATCATATTCGGCTAGATAATGATGCATTATTACAATACAGTTTGAGTATCATTTTTATTAGTATTTCTCTCTCCATTGACTGGCCTCGTAGTCCAGTGGTTAGAGATCCTGACTGCACAGGAGGTCGTGGGTTCGATTCCCGTCCAGGAGAAACATGTGTGTGATGAGTATATTTGTTTGTTCTGTGTCTGATCGAAATAAAATTGGCTAATTCCAAATTAGGTACTGACACGCCTATTTGTTGATAACCGAACAGCTGATATCGGACAGACGAAAAAAATGTGCTCATGACACAAATTTTTATCCTATCTGAGAATCGAACCCACGACCTCTGGTATATCAATCAGGGTTTTAGGACAACAGCTACTTGTGGTGTTCTTAGAAAAAAAGATAACAAACACCTTTGAAATTGTTTCCCACCATCCTCGGTATTTGCAATAAACTATCATACATTGAGCGTAAAGTATGAATGTATTACGTATTTACAGTAGAACGATGCTTGTGAAGTAAATAACTCGTCTAAGCACGACACTGACAGACTTGAGGTTAACCGTAGATCAAATAACAGCCATAGCGCGTTCGGTTGTTGACCTCGCGAATCCTAGAATAAACATCGCTAATATATCGTCGTTAGTCTTCCGCACTTCCCCCATCTTCGCTATAATAATGATTTACAGGAGCTGAGAACTTGTCAGAAATAAATTGCGCTTGATGTAGCTGCTTAAGTTAATTTATTTGTTTTCCTCGAACAAAATGATGCGCTTTATGTTCTCTCCGCTCTTTATGACACAGTAAAGCTCAATTGTCGTGACACTCCCGGGCAGGAGGTGGCCCTTAATGCCTCCCTTGACGATCGCGGAATTCCTTTTATATGTCTTTCTTTCAAAAGAACCAAACAAATCTAATGGAAGTTTAAGCAAAGTTCATTACCAATTTTAATACTTTAAGCGTATATAGCGCAACATGTTTACAAATATAGCTCGTACGCGAAACTGCGGAAAATAAACACGTCTCCCTTTACATTCCAGGGACGTGCCACGCGAACGGGAGGAGAAAATTCTCGCCTCAGGCAACGAAATGTTTAGCTATTTACTACATTATTGAATTCGAATGAGACGATATTGAATGTAGCATAAGGATTGTTTTTTTAAGATAGGATCGTATTCGGAACTTGTATTGTATTAAAACGTTTAACTAAACAACCGACAGATGCAATGCTTTTTTTATCGATACAACTCAACCACATGGCAATTCGTTCATTGATGCGTTTCATTCATACGCTCACGCATGTGCTTCAATTCGTGCGCTACTATCGCGCCCTCCTACGTGCATAGATAAAAGTTTATTTACGACTCAGATAACGAGACTGTAAGAATTAGCTAAGTGCACACTGAAATTGGGTCACGCGGTCTGGAGCTCCCTCGATCGTTATGTAAGGGGTCAGATGATATGATAAGGAAATTTTGTTTATAGCTTTTAAAATAAGAAGATTACTTCAAACTTTCTTTCTCACGAGTAAAGAAAATTACAGCCTGGCATTTTTAAAACAAGAATGAATAAGTATTTGTTAGGCAAGTGTGCTGCATCGTAGACTGCATCAACGCTTTACATCAAGCGACATTGCGGACGAACCCTTAACTATTTAAAGCGTAAAAAAATATATACAATATTTAGTTTTTGGGTCTTAAAACACTAAGTATTATGACATTATTTCTGCCTCTACGCAACAATGTTTATATTGCTGTTACTGTGTCTGACGCGTGTTGTAGGAACACGTTAAAACACGCGTCATTTCTGCTTAGTAATTAAGGGTGGCAATTAACCCTGCTTCAGTTGCGGTTGAATGTATGTTCTTCATTGATATCAACTGTAATCGTTATGCAGTCTTGTTGATATCCCGACCGCTTGATTGAAAAATAGACAACATGCAAATTCTGAATACGAAATATAAAAAAAAATCGGAATACGTTTGAATTTGTTGAATACGCGAATAAAAAAAGTGGTATGAATTATACGGACGCGCCATGTGGGCCATTCAGAAACTCTTTGTACAGCGGCCCAAATAATAGCTGACAAAATGTTATTGTATCCGAATACCGCTCCACTTTATAGTCGACCGATAAAATCCTGCTACTTTTACACTAACATCTGTTCCCCGCACGTGTCCGCTCATCCTTACCGTATGATGATTAATTAATTCGAAATGTGCTAAACGAAATTTAATTACGTCAAACATTTAAATATATTCCATCCACAAACACGAGAATTAATTATCAAATCACATAATTGCTCGACGCTATCTGACGTTATTAGTGTTATGTCAATTAAAAAATATTCATTAGGGTGGTTTTATGTTAAAATGGTCTGAAGCGAAAGTTAAATTTCCGTAACTTTTGATAACTTCAAATTATTAGTGTAGGAGTAAAAAATCTTATACATAATTCACACTCATCGCAAGTATCACGATGGCTGAACTTGGAGATGTTATTGTTAGTGTAATAAGCGTGACATATTCAGTAATAGCTAAATAAAATCTTTAGCTTAATAGGTATTATTATTTTTACCGAATTAAGAAGACTCGACCAAATCGTGCCAAAACCCTCACATTCACGCGTTTTATCTTTTACTGGCTTCATAACATTTCATTGTGATTACTTCTTAACGTTTTTTTGTTACCAGTTCCGTTTATGTGAGATCTCACAGTATCTGCTAAACTGGTCGCGTTATTGCGAATTGCCTTTTTTCCCACCCCACTCGTTATTGACCATAAAAGTAATAACTACTCCGCAGAGTTTCACGATAAGGTCGATCACTGAAGAACGACAGTCTACCGTATCAACTATAATCGCTTCATATGTCATAAAACATTCCAGTGTGAAAAACGTATACAATAAGACAATATAAGATTAAACACTGAGAAAAGTGCAAAAGGAAAAGTAATTCAAAGTATCTTTGGATTGTGCTTTGAAGTTCTAACAACCATCTGTCTCCTACAATTAATGATACAAATTGAGTTAAATCCGATACTAATATTAATCAGACCAGTGGACCGCGTGTATTAAGCCTAACGCGACTCAGAGGCTCGCAATTAAGTTCAGTCGTTTATTTTGGCGACAATTTGCTACGAACACGTGCCACTTCCAACCGCATACAAAAAAAACTTGTTTTAATTGTCGTAATGATCATTTCATAAAGCCCTCCCCTCCCGTTGGAAAGAGTAATGAATGTACAGTCATCGTAATCTCAGTATAATGGCTAATGTAATTTAATGCGTAGGGCGGTGCATTAGTGGGCATCCACATTATCACGCTTATCAACTGGAATAACTTTGTGATATATGCCAGATGTTGTATTATTATTTCTCCCCCGTGTAAACGGCGTGCTTTCACTCAAAATTCTTTTTTTTAATCCTTTAAAAATTATAAAGTCTAAACATTTTGGATCGCCATTATCATTACCATTTAAAGTGCTGATAAATTTAGCTACTGCTGGATTGACGCTACTATTATATTTAATATTCAATTACAGTTAACTTTTAAAACAGATTTGTTTAACCTGACATTTAAGGTTAAGGTCAATTGCACTCATACTTCTTTACGATCATTAAATCTGACTTTTGAATTAAAGGTTCACCCATGGTCCATTTTCCCATCTTAACCTTCAATGTACAGTGATTTGTCGTTAGCCTTATAATACTTTTTTGATCTGACACGACCGTGATGTCATTATGGCGCTTAGGATGTTCGGTCGTCATCCTTTTTAGGCTCCATAGTATTTTTGATTTGACAGTTATAGTATATTGTCTATAAAGTCATTTGTCGCCATATCTTTAAGCATCGGAGTTAATAAACAGTATATTGCTATCATTTTATGATAGTGCAAACTGTCTTGATGAAGGCGTTTTTTATTCTCAAGCCAGTAAATTTCGATTTCTCTAATGACGATTAATTATTATTCATTTTTATTATACCTTTATCTAAATCATAATAAGTGATCTAAATAAGCGATGCGAAATGCAGATGCAAACTGATTGACATTTCAACAACAAAGACATTAAAAAAATCTGCGTGTCCGTATCGTTTTACAAATCGCCGGCATCTGCTTACAGCCCGACATGTGATCGGACATCTGCTATGATCTCCCTACTCCACACTGTTATATGCACAGTTTAATTAGCCCTATTCACTTATCGTTGCATTCCTATTCCGATCGGTTTAAATTTTCACGCATCGCTGCGTCCGCGCAGACAACGTCACTATGGTTGATCGATGAACAGGATTGTATGTCGTATACTAGCTTTGAAGTAATTAAGTCGTTTAAACATATAACGAGTTTATATATTGAATTAATATGATTGACTATTAAATACTTTTAGATCGGAAAAATCTCCAACAACTCGTATGTTTGCGTCGATTGTAACTTATAGTCCTATTTTAGTATGTATGTTTTAAATACTTTAGTACTGCAACTCATTATAACTTATTTTAACTCAAACACTATTTCATTATTATCACATTGACAAGAAGAGAGAAGTGGTTTGTGTAAACATCTATATTTGTGACTGTATTATTTGTTGTAACGCAACGCTCAAATTTGCCTCAAATTTGCTCAAAATAAACGTAAAGGGTCACAATTTTCCTCGTCCAATACGTAGGAATATGGTATGCTGTACCTTACCGGGTTAAATCTTGGTGTCGTCGTAAATCACGTGAAATATTCACCGCGCGGCTTCACAATCGAATTTGTGAACGTTTTTCAATTATCCCTTATTGACCGCAATAGTCGATCTCATTGGTCTTTTCGCCGTTAACAATCTCCGTTGGAATCTTACTTACTCTTATCATACTAAACTGACACCAAAGCTATGGGAAATAAAGCTTATTATTAAAACCGTAATAAAAGAATTAAATCATACCCGCAGCCCTTTTCACTCAAAGTAGGGTCGACATACTTGAACATTTTATTGTTACTGGCTGCCTGCCAGGGTATCCGAATACTAATACAATAAAAAACCCCATAAATTAATCTTTGTTTCCATTTTAGTTGCTCTTTAAACACCTCAATGGATTCCAAATACCCTTTAAGTTAGTGCATTGTTTTTTAAATTGATTTCTCGTTTGTTTCAGGTAAGTACCATCTTGGAAATACAAATACTGCTTCAGTTCACTTTTGATTAATGAAAACCTAAAATATATACCCGGCACGTGGTATTGATGATTAGATGCGTGTAATGTAAGTACCTACAATGAAATTTGCACCGACAAATTTGAAATTACCCAAGAATTTGATGGGTGTTTGAAATTAGATCAACAAGGTTACCGTTAGCCGCGGGGCACAATCGCCTATAACTTTGAGCAATGTGGAGTGCGATCCTTACCTGACATCGCAGCTTTGTAAGTACACACATAGTTAAGTTACCATCCAGAACTTGGCCCACTGAACTCAAATTTTCCACTTGCATTATGAAGGGCCCAATAAAGTTCGCAACGGCTCCTCTCTTTACAGAATGAAGTTAGACGAGATAACGAATTCGTCGGGTTTAATTAAGGCCTATCCGCTGACCCTTCATTTGTGCCGATGGGGCTCGACGACCTTATTGCGACACAAATTGCTCTCAGCCGTTCGTTCGTTGCAAAAGTAAAAGGCTACCTAAACGTTTGTCTATTCTCTTGTGTGATCGTATTGTATTCTATCTATTCTGAACTTTTTTCTATAGTGTTATGTAGGACTGCCTCGTTGGTCGAGCGGTTGCTAGCGCGACTGCCGATCGGGAGGTCCTGGGTTCAAATCCCGGGTCG
>DWEM01002187.1:0-12510 GCA_018245935.1 Agara belti belti
CACAATTGATTTTTAATTGAAAGGGAACTTTAATTAAACCCTCTCCATGTGACTTTAACTGCAACGGTTCTGCCCTTTCTTTTTTGTTACGGACGGAACTTCGAAATAGTTTTATACCATTATATTCATTTTTGGAAGTACAGACAACTGGAAAAGTGACTAAACTGAGTGAACTTTTGAGCTAACTGAACTGGTCGCACTTGTAAATTATATTAAGAATTGATACGATTAAACGTAACATATGTGGTAAGGTCCGGCTTGCGTAAGTAGGTACTTACAACTGAATATTGCATATTAACAACAATGAAATAAAATCAGCATGAGCGTCATTATAAAAAAAAAAGGTATTCCAATTTTAAATCTAGCCACGATCAGATTCAATTTGATTAAAGAGCTACCCGCTACGGAATTCTGTTAGAACTCGTCACCAATTAACAAATATTGGTTAACTGGATAACAGATCGTCTGAAGCGCAGACAAATTTGATTAATAACGTTTGTATCGTAATTAATATACTGGCTGGCAGTTGTTTTGTTGATGAGCCCGACCAAAATAATCATCAACTTTGTTCATAGTAAATCGATGCCGGGTTTGCCGCTGAGTCACCGTGATCTTTTCAATGGGCTTTTAAGAAGTCAATTTCAGACTAATGAAGTACTTTTATGGCCGGCGGATCGTTTTAATGCCGTAATTGAAATTGACATATGGATGTATGATCTTATGAAGACGTTTATAATTTATCGTTACGGATCAGGCGTTTGAAGGTCAAATTACGTAAACAACTTCGGGTTGCTTGTAAGTCGCCAAGACCTATATAATATTACCTCGCGTAGTAGCTTTGCAACCAACATTCAACATTTACACTGTCATGCAAATAAATGTATCTAATTATTTCTTTGAAATTAGAAGATTTTTGATTTTGATTTTGGTCGCGTAAATACTCCAAAATAAATAGAAACTGTAAATGTATATACAGCCGAACATCAAACCAGACTCTTGCTTGTCATCGTTAACATTAGGCTAAATAAACAAATTCGAAACATGCGAATTGCCACACCGAAATCTTTACCAGACGACAGCGTTTAACTTTACAGCGATTTAATTATTTATTTTACGTAAACAAACGAAACAAATTTGTACCTTTCGAAGTCAAACATTTAAAGTTCGTGATCGCGGGTAGTCGTGAATAACTGAATACGGCACGACGGCGATGTGTTGTGTTGCTGTTTTAAGTAGAACACCGGATTCAGAGAGTTTTAAATTCGTGAATATATGTGAAAAAACAATGGGTGGAATAACACACACTTATCTTTTATATCTAGAATAGCAAAACCCTGTCAAATTCGGTTGCACCAACTTTAGTAGTTGGTAGGTCGCATACGATAAACGACGATCTTCAGAATTCGTTAATTACAGAAAACAGCACTATTTTCTTAATATTTCCGTTTGCTATATAGTATACATAATATGAACATTTACTGAAGGCTTTATGTTTACTGTATGTACAGATTTTTCTCAATGTTCATAATGCAGGTGATTGCGGATTGTGCGCAGCGTTACAACAAACAGAATTCAAACTGTTTCAACGAAGCACGAAACCGAACACCTGCTACAAGTTGCCAATTTCGAGTTTGTAAGTCGAGCTTACAGCTGAGAAGTTTCTTTTTGTACGGCATCAAACCGCAGTTTGTGATATAATTAATGAACCTTCGCAAGTCATCAGAGAGGCTAATTAAAGAGAGGCGGTCCGTAACAAAGTCGGGCGACAGGTGTGCCCAGTAGATAACAGGGGGAAGACACATTGCCGTGTCTAAGAAAGGCTAATCCCGCTAAGTCTTATTTATATCTGCTTGTATGAAGTGTGGCAAAAGTTAAGCGGGAGAGTTCGCACGTTGTACTGGTGATGTTTTGCCATAATAAATTTATATTCTCTTCTCGAAATAATCAAAACTTAATATTTTTGTTAACCATGCTTTCGGTATTAAGCACATTATACAAATAACAACATATTTGGTTGTTCTGAATGAAGTTAAAATATCAACTGAATTTTTTTTTGCAATAAGTATGTACTTTAAATTACTAACTAAGGAATCATATCTTTGTCAAAAATTCCATACAGAGTCTAATTTTAACAAGGCGGTCTATTTTTTTAAAGTTAATTGTTTAACAAAATAGTATGTCAGCTCGTGGGAACTAAGTTGTGTGCCACTGGCGAAGCCGAGGCCATAAAGATAAAAATAATTACCTTATTTAGTGCGTCGTAAACCACGATAAACATTTCGCTGTAGGAGCTTCTAGTGGAGGAGCTTCTATTGTAAGTGCCCGTGTGAATTAAGTTTTAATACAAGTATTATCTACATTGTATAAAATAAAGGCAATATTTTTTACATTTGAAATAACAATTCTTTTATATCATAAACGTAATGCTTTATTGCGTCGTAATTAAAAAAAAAACGGCACAAAATTGGCTACAAAAAGCACATTAAACATTCCACCCCAAAAGCAAAAGGTTGGCTTCTATAAAGGTCAGATCCAAATCGAAAAGTGTAATTCAGGATATTTTATTATCCCTAGGTGTTACAAAGTAATAAATAGCGCTAATTTGTCTTAAAAGCTAAACTCGGCACAAATTCCAAATCCAAGAATTACGGGTACAAGAATCGAAAATCCGCTAAAAGAAATTAATCGCGATAACAAAACAAACGAGAGGACGAAACAGCGACGTAATTAGAACACAAAGTGTTGTTCTTTAAATTAACTTCGCGTAACTAACCAACTCGTCTTACGGCCGACGAGTAAAATATTAACGATCGAAGTTTTTGTGAATAAAGAAAAAAGGAGTTATATTTAATTAATGGTTTTAGATCCCTCATTAGCGATATAACCACTTATAGCGATAGACTAGAGTGACTTGTTTTTAGATGACCTCCTAATTTTTAATCCGGTGAAATTTGTTACGTCTTTAATAACGTAACATGTAAATAATTACCCAAGCCGTCTACTACGCGTTATGTCAAATTCCATTAAGCATTCTATTCCCTTGAAACTTATAAAACTTAAGCTTAGATTGAGCTTAAAAGGAAACGGATAATATTAGCTAAAACAAATACTTCCAATCTGTATAATTTAGTTATTCGATGACAGTGAAACGGCTCCCTAAATGTTAGCGAACGAACAAGGTGGGTTGCGATCCTTTAAGTCAGCACTTAATTTATGGCCAATTAACCTGGTGTTAAGTAAAATAAAGTGACACTCAGATATCCCGGTGGCGACTACTTCGAATGCACTAGTGACAATTTTACGTAAGCACTGGGGTAATGGAATTACGGCTTCACTTCTTACACACACGTCAGTTACGTTTATAGTATCTAATAAGCGAAGTGAGAGAAGTCCATTCATATAATAACACATATTATGTCGATTGATAAAATCAATGATGTCATTTTATTTTATTCGTTTTTATGTACGCTAAGATTACTGTTATAAAACGTGTCTGATTGTGTCTGTACGTATTGTAAGTGCGTATAAATTAAGTGTATAGCTCATAACTATGAAACATTGTCGTTCTGTTGATCTGCTTAGTTACGCAAATAAATGTGTAAGAAAAATTACTTACAACGGACAGATATGTTCATAGTGAATTGTGAAATAACGAATACAGAAACACTAAATTACATAAACACTAATATATAACTACATAACCACTTTTATCTCTGTCACAAAATCTGGAATACAAAAACATTGTCTCCTAACAACATCCATTCTAGTACAGGGTTCCATGTAAATCCACCTAATGTTCGCTGGTAGCTGGCGTTCAGCTGACCTTAGCCTCCCACGCATGTTCGAAGATGCCTTGTTACTACAAACAAGTGCCCTTTCTCGAGATCTATTTTAAATGGAAAATGGGATAACCTCCTACTTGATTCTCGTTTTATCGGCCAACCATTAGCGTCGGTGAATTATTTAAAACAGAAACACAAAGTAAATGTTGGATTTTAAATTTTAAACGTAAAACACGTATAATTTATTGCCTTCATAGCGTAACCTTCAAAACTGTTTGCCTATTCGGTGTCGGTATGTAGATTGTTCGATATCGTAATCAAGAGATAAAAAATAGTAAAATTTGACCACAAGACAGTTTAATTGCTCTATATCATAGGGTATCCAGTTACTTAGTTGAAAACATCTGATAAATGTATGCGACAGTGTCAACTATACGCCTTCTATATTAGTTACATAGTGTTAACAGTCTTTATCTGATACATACATATATGTGGATAGATCGAAGATCGGATAACGTCCATCAACACGTCGGATTAGTCGGGTATTAATTAACGGGCCTATGAGAATCTATAACGCTTCAAGAGGACTTTCGAAAGTTGCCTCGTGAGCGAACTGTTCTTTTCGCTTATAGTTTCTTAAACAATTAAGGTTCATTTAAAGTATCATTGTAGCATGTAACACTAAATATAATCTGTGGTATGTATTGATGTGGACTAATAAGGAGTTGAACGCCCAATCGGAGGCTAAATAGGTATCACCGATGAATACTTAATGTTAACTGCTGAAATAAATCCACGGGTGTGCTGCCATACACGAAACCTGGATATGTACGAGTATTTAGAAGTCATTTCCATTACTTAATGCTCGTACGAGACGACTTGAAGGTGACTTGAATCATGTCGCTAAAACTTTAACAACTTTATTAAACAAAACATGTTACAGGGCATTTCTTTATGTTTATCATGTTTTATCTTTTATATTTTATCCTAAGTAAACAACTAACGGTTTTGTCGCTGCAGGCAATTTCTGTCTCAGCTGCAGTACAGAGTTCAGAGCTCGTTTGTTCTTAAATCCTCTTAGCTAAAGTTTGTCTTCGGAAATTGTTACTATTACTTACTATAAATGAAGATTACAAAGCGAGATGTTCGGTTAGACTTCTGCTATAACGCGATGGTAAAGCTTTGTACGCCCGTTGAGTAGTTGGCGAATGAATCTATTACAAAAAGAACATCTCAAAATACAAACTTCGTAAAATGGATCGTGAATGGTGCGTTATTTAGTTACTTTTGATTCGCTCAGCAGTTACAAATAATGTAACACTCTCACAGTTCCTGTAGAGTTTTGTTATTATTTCTAAATTAGTTGCCTTTGTTTTACAACAACAGCAGAACAAAAAGTGGCTAAATCGATTGGATTTTGCTTCCGTTTTGTTTCTACTATTTCACAGAGAAGTAAATAAACGTTGCTTTAAGAAAAAGATCTCACATAGTAAAGCTTCGTTTATGTATTCTTCACAGTTATTATGAATGCAACGTATCAGTGAGCTCTTACCATTTGAATAATAATAATAATAATAATTAAATTATTGCATAATCTTATATATATTAAGAAACAAAAACATATCGAGCAAACGTATTTCTTTAATCAGCACCGCCGCATCTAGTCATAAATAATCGTAAGTAATTTAGAATAAAAAATCATGCTCCCATAAATTTAAATGTGCTATAATGAACTCATGGTTTTATAAGCTTAACTATAAACAAAACGTTTGTTTGGTGCATAAATAAAGAACCTCTCAACCTGATTACATTGACCCCGGGCGAAACAAACAATTATTTCCATTTGATTTATAATGTTTGCTTTTAATGGCCATCCAGCTAGTTGCATGTTCATTTGGATTAAGTGTTCATATTGATTTTTTTAATCTTTACCATAAACACTAGCTCCTAGTGCGTTTATGTCGCGTGAAAACAAATCAGAGTTACGTATTAATCAAAATGCTTCAGGACTTAATTTAAAATGATTGAAGCTATGATTAGTTTTATTAACGTCGTTGCTTTATTTACAACAAAACACTTTATTATAAAATTGACATAAGTTAGTAAGCAAAATCCGCTCATTAGCTATTTGAAATGAAATGCTGATCATAGGTCTCCACTAATTAACCCCTCTCCATCAGGTCTGGGATATCTTCGGAATCCAGGAGTTTCCTGTTGCCTGCCGCAGGTCGTCAAGAGGAGACCTTATGCTCCTTTGCCGAGATATGTCTTTCGACGGCCTTTTTTCAATAAATATAATGCTCGATGTACTCGTGTACTGTAAACATACTGAAATCCTATAAAACAGAACCGCTATGTATAAAATAAACAAATACTTTAAACCAAATTACATTAACTTTCTATTCGAGACAGTTCAACTAAGGTAACCGCGCTTTCTTGGCTGTAGGCAAACGTTTACCTCTTGTAAAATGGTTAGATAAATGTAAGTACATCTATAATGTGCCCGATATATTCAAATACCAACGGATTTACTAGTGTATACACATTTATTATGACTGACTTGGATAACTCTTGCCCAAAAACAATAGCGATGATGGAATTAATATACATATTTTAATGTTTCCATACAAGTATACAACTATAGATGTATGAAAGTTACAAGTCAGACAAAATGTTTATTTCATATAATATGGATACAGTTAAAAGATTTAGCAGAATTGGTTTGTTTTGTGTCACATCTTACCATTAACATAGTAATATTTTTAGATATAAAAGTTAAAACGAATCAACAAAATTAAAACTATACAGAAATTAACTTTAAATATTATGATTACCGCAAAACTGCATAGTTTAGTCACTGATATAGCAAATTAATATGAGTTTATTTATATAGACACCCGGTATATTACTTTGGCTTTGGTGCAATGTACACTGTGAAATCGTTACTTTTAAGTGTCGCGTTCCTTCATATCAACCCTGAACGGCCCCTTTACAAGGAAAGCTACTTAGTTATTATTTGGCAGTTAAAGATCAGGTGACGGTAAACACGCGATGAATGGGTATTAACATAGTTTTTAATGTTGCATGGATATTACCCATAGAGTAATATCATTGAAAGAAGTGACGTAAAAATAATAACTAGAGAAGAATTGTAAAGAAACATATATTTAAGTAACTGTTTTTGGAGTTACAGTTACACATTTGTTAGTTTACAGTGAATCTTGCTTAGATCAAGTAATGTTGTTGTCATTGCTTTATAAAATAGTACCCTTGAAATAACAATGCGATTTACACGACAACTGATGTCGTATTTGAATTTCGAAGCATTATTTTGTAGGGGATCGTTTAAAGGGTGAAGGATAGTTAGAAAAGGTTATGACGTTTTGGTGAACTTATTCGTTCTGTTATTGTTGCTATTCTGCCTGAACACTTCCTCTATGGTATTACCTCATTCGTCACCCTTCGTGAATTCGAGGCCATTGGATCAAGATGCCAAACGGGTATTGCGGGGTTAATAATAAAACGTACGATACGCGAGGGCAAGCGGTTGGGGTCGTAGGGTCCACTAGACACGGCTGGATTAGCTCTAAATCAGACGAATGAAAGGAATAAAGGGAATGCCTCAGTAATTAAAAAACCAATTTGCGAGATACATTGGGATCGTATAGAAAAAGAACGAGTAGGGTTGGAAAGGCGAGGTTGATTATCCCTTTACGTATATCTTGAAATAGGATTTTTTCAAATGGCTTTTTGTTTTTTTCTATACGTTATTTCTTCTATATGTCTTATATGATTATATGTGTTTTTTTAAATCTCTATTTATTAAGGCGTTTTTCATGAAATTCAAACGATTACGTAACACATCTGGTGTTATAACAGATTATTTATAAAGGTAAAGGCAATTTTTAATACTTTACGTCATAATAATCCAACAAACATCACGAAAACGAAATGTCGATGGAAATATATTGAAATATATAATCGCACTTTACACAGTAGTTATCACTTACATAATTAATAAATAAACCTCAATTAAGGCTAGAGAATGGCTGTCAATGTCCTATTAGCACCAAGACGAGATATAATCGCGGTGAGACAATAAGTATCCACGGGGCGCCTTGTTACCGTTTAACTCGCCCGCCCAGCTGGGTGGCGCTCTTGTAAACTAGACAAATTGACAAAAATATGACTGTACCAATAACAAGCGCTTTCATGTAATAGATTTGCTAGTCACCCTGCCGCGACCAGATTAGAATGCACCGCTATTTCGTATGCAAATGTCCATTCAATATAACATTTAAGTAAATCGATTCTGTAAGTTTAGATATTGTGTAAATATTATGATTTACGACACAATGAAACCAGTTAGTTTTGCTGAAGTAATTAAATAACAATTTCCAGTGAATGCCATATACGTTACAATAAACGTTGCTGAATCAGAGAACGTTTAAAATACGAGATATTGAAAATTCCCCCGAACGGTATAAGCTTTGTAAATGAGAGCTATTTGTCCGACTTTAAATTACTGTCGCGTGGTGACTGGAATAAAATGTAACCCCGCGGCGGTGGAATCGATATCACGTCGATACCATCGCCTCGCGCCCCGAGCCCCGAACAGATCATTGTGTGATATAATTAGTTTTTGTCACTTCACATTGACAAATCCCGTTCAAACCAGCGGTGAAGGTACGATAGCGCGGACCCTACCACTTATGTCGCGCCAAACCGGCTCTTATCAAAGAGAATATTATTTAAAACGCCCCTGTCAACCCCGATGGGCTTTTCGAACCCCAAATCCAGTTTGTTATGAATGAAATTACAGAAATCGAATAAGGTAAACACAACTGAGAGCCAACAAAAGCTTGCACGAAAAAAAGCTAAATTGAATTCAAATTGGTTTCGTCGAGTATTAGGAATAGCCGGGGGAGCTTTTCAAGACGAATTTGAACATGTAGCGTGGTAATAATTTAAAGTAGCTTTTTTGTTACAAAGTGCCAGTCCGCTGGGCGAGTAGAATTTACCGCGGTGATTGAATCAAAACACGTAAATACAATTCAATTTTACGTAGTCATTCGTTTGATGCTAAAAGGGAATATATACGAGTATAATGGTCAATAGTACAAGTAATAATAATACTGAACAACGTGCAGATCCGTATAATAAAATAAAAGACGATTCATTTATTTATAGTGAATTATTATAATGTGAAATATTTGTTGTATTTAAGATAAAATGCGGAGATTTCGTGTTGTTGATTATGTATTGAAAGTTAGTTGTTATAAAAGAATTCTCTTTTATCCTTACACAATATAAATAAATATGTATTATATTCCTATCGACTCAATGTTCCTATATAAAAAAATTATCGTAGAGGTAAAGAAAACTCCATCCTTTGCCAAAAGTAACTTTCGTTTATGAAGCTCATAAAAAGGATACGCTGTAAAATTGGAAACATAATATGAAATAAAACTGTTTCACTCACAAGATCGACGGTGCGAACTCGCAGCCAAAGATCAACAGGTATGCAAATAGGTTAAAAATGCTCGCCCTAGCCTTCTTTGATACGTTATGAACGTATTCACAGTTTCCACATTTGTACTGGGTTAAAATATATATACCTATTGTTTATTCATTTCCTTCTTCAAGCGTCAATGAAATTTTAAGGTTACTTACCTCCATAATACTACAGTAAAATAAAATGTTAATAGGTTTTATTTTAAAACATTAGACAGTTGAAGATTACTAGTTGTTGATGTTTTTTTACATTTACGAAGTTTTGTAGTTTATGGCGATACAAAACATAACTATTGAAGGCTTGAAACCTACAACAGGGTATAAACTTTCAAATGCACGGTTTACCTGGCAGAAAGCGTTGAGGTTAACCGCGCAAAACGATTTGACTTTGTTGCCTCCAGCTTATTTTATAACGGTTTGTTGAATTGAATTTTGTGGTTATTTATTTAACAGGACGCGGGAGGGGCTCGGTCCATTTTGTTTGGAACGACCGCGTTTAAGACGTCCGTTACAGATAGATTTTTCGACCACAAACGTTAATGCCTCGAGGAGTTCTTAGAACGTTACCAGTTCTATTTCCTATTAAAAAATCTACACATTTTTGGAAAAAAAATACCCATAAAAAGGGTTTTATTTTTAAACATTTGATATTTGACATATAGGATGATACGACAAAACGACGAGTACCTACTTACGCAAATAGTTTGGGCATTATAGTAAAAACCTGAGGCAATTAAAGACAAGCCCTAACAAACGTTTTCCGAGCTTCAGATCTTGAAACCTTCTCTCGTTAAAATCAACAGTGGTTTTATCGAAGATTTTTGCAAAATGTTTGTTTAGTTAGTAACTATACTCTAACATTATAAAATTGCACTATAGTCACGCGATAGGAGACAAAATCTAGTTAAAGTGAGAACTAATACAATAAAATATTAATATTGAGGACTCCAAGGATACTGTTAAAATGTTAAGTTTCAAAATTAAAAAAAAATTCGCCTTTTCGAGATTATTATGTCTATTATCGAATGTTTTAAATTATTTTAAAATAATATCCTCTGTATAAAGTAGGCAAGATATCGCATGGGATTAGCGGACTTAAGCAATGTCTTCAACGTCGTAAATAAATTTTATCGCTTTTATGGCCAATTCGAGAGCTAAAAGATCGTTAAAACGGTGGGTCCATTAATGTAATCATGCCGGATCCAATAATGTCATACAAACATGCAAGGTGACTCGGGAGCCAAGTATTGGGAGACACGGTAACTGTTCTGAGAATGGCCCCGTGGGAGTTCGACTGAGGATGAAAATATAGTGTTAGTGTTTTTTACAAGTTAGTTAATATTGTAAGTGTAAAATTAAAACTAAAAGCTTTTTCCTTAGGCGCTGTAAGCCTTGCTACCAAAACCTAAGATGTACCTTACCTTACCTTTATCACACTTATATGTGTATAAATTGTATAGATGTCTGTTATTGGCGGCATACCTTTGATATTGCAGCAAGAATCTACGTAAGCGTCATTTAGTTTCCCAAATGGTTTTCATGTGACATGCCGTTTTAGGTAAAACTGAACACAACCCGCAGCTCATTTTCTTGGAATAATTTTCTTTTTGTTTATTTTCTTATTTTCTTATAGGATTTTCTTATATGTATAATTGATTATTCGTTTATTAGTAGGTATAATGTATTGTGAAATTTTTAATTTCCTTCCTTGGGCATTTTCCTTAAAACTTCAAGTGGGTATCAAATCCAATTAAATTGTAGAACCTTGCAATGTAATTACGATTACCACTTAGTATCATGTGGCCGGGAATGCCTAATTACTAATTCCGTAACATAAAAGGAGATTCATATCCATTAAGACGAGAGATACTAGTTACAAACTGACTAAAAACAAAACAAGTACAAAAAAACTTTACTCACCGCAAATTTAACGTATGCATGTTTAGTTTTATAAATGAAAAGAAAAACTTAATATTCAGGTTTAAGCAGCAACATGTTTCCTTTTATTGTCCATGAATAATTAATTCGCAATTAATATCGTAGATAAACATTGCATTAGCTCGGCCGCTGTGATAAAAGTAATGGAAGATTTATGATATTTGAACAGCGCTTACTACTTTGAATTGATGATCTGTAATTATCCCGTTCATGTTATATAAATGAGGCAGCGAGGTGCATATTACCGCCCTTTTAAAACTAGCATAAAATTATCTTATATCGCCTACATGTATTGACAATTTGTACCGCGAGCGGTTTGTAATTCAATTTTAGTAATCGTAATTTTTTAAATACATTAATTCAATGGCTTGCAATTATTAACTGTAATTTTTCATTACTACGACGCGATATTAATTTCGAATCATGGATTTTAAATTTACATAAGAAGAAGATAAAAAAATAATTTAAACCCTACGATTTTGTGTTTGTACAAATTTGAGACGGACAATGATCAATTTAAATTAATTAATAAGAATAATTTTGTAAATGTCCACAGTCGTATCAGTAATGTATACTTAGGTACGTAGAAATAAATAAGCGTATTATATACAGCGCTCGCTTTATGTAGGTATTGCCCACTAGGGTATATACTAGTATTCTATAGACTACGATTATTCTCGTACGTCAGATAGAGTGCATCGACTGTCTGCAAATGACGCCCGTACGCTTTGGATAACATTTCGTAGCATTGTTTATTTGCGAGTTTCATATGAATATTTGATATAATATTCCAAAGCGAAAAATTGCTTAAGCTACTAAAATGAAAACTTCACAAAAAAATATAAGGCATTACACGACGTACAGCAGATGTGAAACATCTACTCTGATAAATAGATAATGTAGTTAATTAATCAAAACGTAGCTTCGCGAATATAAAGGCAGTCGTAAGTAAATAATATCTAGTAGATATACTAGCTACGCGCTACTCACAAACATGGAATCAGAGAGCGGTGGCGGGGATAGGGCGTGATGGCATAAACAGCGTCATGCCATTTGTATCACGGTGTACGAGATGGTTTTACGCCCAAGGCTCGCCAAATTATGTTTCAATAACTTGAAATCATCTTGATATAACACAAAACAATAAACAGATTTCATTTGTTTGAACTTTAAAAATAACTTTAAATTAACTTTAAATTTGACTGCCTCGTTGGTCGAGCGGTTGCTAGCGCGACTGCCGATCAGGAGGTCCTGGGTTCAAATCCCGGGTCGGGTA
>DWEM01002188.1:0-12510 GCA_018245935.1 Agara belti belti
TTAACTATCTATTAGATCACAGTAAAAGATCTCTGTAGCTGTACGTAACTAAATTTTAAATTACCTCTTAATGGGTCAGTGTTTCATTAAACATGCGAAATCTCAGACTTAAGACAATGACAACTGCGACAAATCAAATTATTTTTTGCGGTATTCTCGTACATACTGTTTGTTAACTTACTTTGATGGGAATACAGATTTTTATGTAATACTAGCTGTGCCCGCGACTTCGTCCGCGTTTGAATTTAATTATTTTATATAATTCTAGACTAGATAAAAGTAGCCTAAGTTATTATACTTCATCATCACATGTGTCATCTGACAGTGCAAGTCCCGTCAAAATCGGTCCAGCCGTTCCAGAAATTAGTCGGAACGGACAGACAGACAGACAAGAGTTGTAAAAAATGTTATTTTGGTCTATATACCGTGTATATATATATATATATATATATATATATATACATACATACATATATATATTCATATGCATTTAGAAAAGCGGTTATTTTAATATCAAAAACCAGACACACCAATTTTATTTAGTCGCTTATAGGAATGAAAAAGAAATTAGTGGAAAATCAAGTTTAATACACACTACTTGGCCTTTGACTTTAACTTTGTTGACCTCTGTCTTATAATCGCACAGACTGGGCCCCTTAGCTGTCATTTGGAGTACTCGTAGTAATCTTTTAATCTTATCACGTAACGAGTTCCCGCCGTGAAACCGCGAACGTTGTACAAAAATGTCGACATATACCGTCTTACATTACATTCCGACGAGAGAAGTTTATTAAGAGTGGGTTACTTAATATAACAGTGAGAGAAAAACACGTTAAATGAGCTCACGAATTTATATATGTTACTGTAAGTGCTCGAACTACGGCAATCCTATCTACTATCATCATTAGTTTTTTAACTTTAACCAGCATTGACGCGATATATCGATAGTATTAAGAATAATCACTATAGTGAATAATGAAAGATAAAGTGATGAAGAAAAGTGTCATAAGGTCTTGGTGACATAAAACAAAGCGATGGACGACAGTGTCGCTTTTATAAAATTGACCTTTTAATTAAAAAATTGTACTTCAATTTCTTCAGGTAAAAGCTGCAATGCATACACTACGTAGCATTTTCGCGATTTCGTTGAATAAACAAACTACAGAATAGTTTCGATAGTTAAAATTAATTAGTTTTCATTTTATTTCCGAGTATAAATATCTTGTCTCGGGAATTTTATTATTCTGCAATAAAATGAAGTTTAATAATTTTTAAAAATCTTATTATGTAGATATTTAAACTTAAAAGAACATTTTCTTTAATGAATTTTCGCATATTAATCTATGCAAAGGCAACGTCAAAGTAACTTTTTCAACGTATTTCTACAACCCCCTTACTACCACTTTTGAATATAAATTGGATTAAGTAATTACGATTTCGCCATGGTACGCCGTTTAACGTTGAAATCAAAATAACAGCGGTAATAAAAAAATATATTACTTTACTTTGAAATCTTCGATTACGTAAGATTTAGAATTCAAGTAACGTTCGCAAACAGCACCAAAAACCTAATATCCAGTTCTCTTAAACCACAAGGTAATAAAGGAAAAGCATCTAGGTAATATATTATCAAATGTGGTTAGAAATTTAATAACCGACCATAATACATTTTGGCTTGTAGCAGTTTCAACACCTTGTACTAATAATACATTAATGAAAGTATATACGATAGAATGTTTATTATAATGAAAATTATAATTATTGATCTTTATTTTGTTTTGAGCTGTTGATCGTACTGTTATGTAAAGTATTATGTGTTATCCATTAATTGGTCAAATTAAATGTAACAACTTTAATATTCGCGAGGAACATGTACCTTCACAAGCCGTCGCACCAGTAGAAAAATTATAATAGTTTTGATGCCGAATAATTTTTTGAAGGCGGTCCATTTATTGTCTGTCTGTAAATATGTATAATATATTTGGCGTTTATTAAAAAAAGAATCTTGAGAATATTCCAGAAACCCGAAACGGTATATTTTATAGGGTTTTACCCACATAGTTTTAAGACTCCTTTCCGGAACCACGGAAGAAAGGCAGTAAAATTCATTACGGTTTGAGCAAGAAATCGCGCCCAGTAAGCGGTTACGAGCGGAAAATTCCGGGCCTTATACATTAACTGGAAGAATAAATTGTAAGTCGATAGAACCATTGCTATCCAGTTTCCTGCAGAGCCTTCGCTGCTAAAGTTTAGCTGAAAATGAACATGTGGCACTGCCAGTTAAATAGTTACAAACAGTTGGAGACAGTATCTGTGTTCTGGAACATTCTCCGCAACGCCGTTCCAGTGACCAACAAATACGACGGATATTGAATAACATGGAATGATCTTTGACTTTCAATGGACCAGGTTCGAAAAATAAACTCGGATCGCCATTTTTTCAATGCATTTTTTTTTAATTGCGATCATTTTTTATTCAGAACATCAATGCTTTGTGTATAATCGTACATAGCTGGTTTCCTGCCTGCTTATGAATCCAGATTATTACTCGTAGAATCTAGAACGATGTAGAGCGAATAGACATCTAATGGGCAAGCGTGCTACTTACTATGCTGCATTATCGCGTTCTGACAGGTCATGTCAATAAAAATTCTTCTTATACGAGTACCCATCACTTCAAGTCACAGAATTTTGTCGTAAAAAATTGCCACTATTTAAGGATCTTTAAGGATCTGAGGAAACTGTTACCAAGTTGGTATATCAAAATTACATAATGCCTCGAGCGTTATAAACGGTTAAACGAGCGTTTTACGGTTAAGCCCTTTAAATGTACGGAATGCATGTATTTACGGAAATTTTAAGGCATTCAATGCGATGACTAGACAAAGTTACAACGTAATTATAATAGCTTTCATTCAAAGAAGCGAAGACGTCAGTACTTTTATTCAGTATTAGTAAATCTCTCCCATTCTGTTGCTACAATAGTCGGGATCACACGCCATTGTCGAGTGTATCGAGTTAGGCGATTAGGTGCTACAATAAAGGCCTCTCTGTAATCTGCTTCGTTGAATAAAATCCTTAACGTCTGTAAGTTCGGGCAATGACGCTCGGTATATCGGAGCGAATTTTACGTGTTGCAATGCAGAACAGTGGTCTGCTCCGCTCTGATATAAGTACGATAGTGATTTAGTATTAAGCTCTTTATTGTTTATTGATTCCACAAGAACAAAGAGCTTTACTACACTTAGGATTTAGGATGGGATTCTTTATATGTTTAACGGTTAAGAAAAAAATTGGATGGATATGAGTAGAATTCAGATTTCCATTTCACTTAAGTTTAATTTACCGTATAACTGTCGTTTAATTTTTAATCTATGTTTGGATACGTTAGTATTTATTAGAGAAAATTATAAAGTTTGCAGTGAACAAATATCATAAATATAACGTACACGGCTTATGGAAGAAATAAAAAATCGAATATCAAAAATGTAATTTGTTCAATGTTAAGAACAGTGAGGGGTCGGGCGCTGAATTATAAATAAACAAAAATATCGTCTCCATGCCAATTCGTACGAACTGGTGGACGACTAGACTTCAATATCGTCAACTCCCTAAGAGACTTTGAAAACGGAGCTTTGAATATTTAACTCCGTATAACTGTGAGAGCGGTTTTTCCGTGTTACGTGTAGTATGGTTTGGAAAAAAAGCCATTCATATTGAAGCGTAAATAATAAAATCTTATTGTAGAATTTTTTTTATACACGTACCTTTTATAATGAGTAATATTATACTTTTTGTTTTAAATACTGAGTGTTGTTTTTCGCCTGGTTCTTTCTTGACTTTTAGAACATTTTAGGTACTTGGCGTTCATTTAATTATGTTTAATTGAACCCCTATATTAAAAAAAAAATTGCAAAATTGTATAAATATTAAATGCTATATCGTATGAATTCGCTAACAATTCCAATATTCCACAAACGACTACGGTATAACCCTTCTATAAGCGTCCGTTATTCCATGGAGACCTCTAAAAAACTAGAAAAACTAGACAGCATATTGAACTTCGTACAATATTCGTATAACTGAGCGAAGGTTGAGTTTTCTGCTCCGAATTGGAATTTAAACATTGCATGTTTACACGAGCAACGTTTTTGGTAAGCGAGGCAGAGTTTATATGTATTTATTATTATGTAGGTAAAAGTAGCCGGCACAAATTCGGTATTACAAATTAAACTAATTAAACCGGAAGTAGTTACCTTCATCTTTGAAAGCTTAATTAATTTTGTCACGATGTTACTAAGTATTTGTGTATAAATGTAAACATACTAATCTGACTAGTCTTAGCGCGTTTGTTTTTCAGTATGAATCTTTATACATATGTCACTTTATAGTATGTAGAAGGACTTGCGTCGCAAGGTCTAAGATTGATTTTAATTGCGACAGCTAAAAATTAAACGGTATTGTAAATAGTAATAATGAATAGTTCATTGTTTCTATTTACAACAACAACAACAACAACAACAACAACAACATCATCATCATCATCATCATCATCATCATCATCATCATCATCATCAACAACAACAACAACATATCAACACGCCAGGTCCCTAACGCGGAAGGCAGAAAGCCCCGAGTATATTATAAAACAAACTATTTATCTCTCGTATAAAAGAATAGAATAATTGAATTACTATATTTGATTTTACAAGTACATATTTATATACATAGTGAAACAGCTTATAAGGATAGAAGTAACTAGAAAATTGGATCAGTTTTAATAACGATCGGTTAATTCGGTTTATTTTTAAAATACACCACTATGAATCAGTACTGTATCTTTGAATATACATACTTAGGAATAACACACGAAATGTCACTCCAAATATTGTGTTCGAAAAAAAAGGGGATGGACGAAACTGAGGAGATATTTGTTTACGGGCAGAAAAGTTTACAAGGAAAATACTGGTTACGGGTTTAGATTTATTTTCGGAAGCTGTTTGCATATTTTGTTGTAATTTTATTAAAAGTATTAAAGCAATTAAAAGTGCGAGCAAAGTTTACGTGCATTTAAAATGATTGACGCATTCTACACCGCGAGAAAGTTCTGCTAATTAAAGCTCTCGGCCGACTCGGATGCTAATTTGCTAATTAATATAGTCAGGTATTATCTGCTTAGAATTACATATGAGTTTATTTTGTTAAATTTAATATAGCAAACAGGACGTGTCACCTGGTAGTCAGTAGATACTATCGTCTAAAGCCAAGTTTAACAATTGAGATGTTGCCAATAAGTTTGCTTTTGAAATCGAGATCTTTTGCAACACTTCCTTGAAGAGTCACATGTCATAGCGCCCTGGAAATATATTCGTGAATACTTCCGGAACAATTCCCGGAGGTATCTCCGCGAATATATTAGCAGTGAATCATACTTACTCCTTCAACTATTTTTGTACTTCATATATATATGATACATACATGTGTGATATGTGATCATACAAGTGTGATGTGTGTCATATGTGATACATACATGTGTTACAGCAATCCAACTTTTTATACTCGCCAATAAAACATCTCTGACATGTTGCAACTGCGAATAAGCCACCGATCGGGCTTAGTATACTCGTACTAATACTGCGAGGTGTGGTGGTACTCAAAGTTGTTTCGAACATTGTGCCCATTATTCACATATATCATATGTGTCCACGTGAAATGTAGGCTCGATTATAAACGGAGTCCGATAGTTTTGATTTCAACTTTTACACCGGTAGTGGGTTGCCGCAGATCGCTAAACTTTTTCCAGCTTCAAAAGCCACGTTCACTGTTCAGTCGGTATTGTCTGACATGAAATTGAGCCAGATAACAGCGGAAAATGTGAAAGCACTGTAAGGGTCATAAAATTGGTGGAAACGTCGAGCGTTTTGTGAATACCGCGATATTTTACAAGTGCAGCGTTTTTGATTCGTTGAAGTGACGCTCTCACTTCACTGGTTTGTTGATGTTTATCGAAACTATGGTAGCTGTGCGCGGCTAGAAAATACTTTACATTTTAATTTATTACTGTAAAGACAGTGAGTGACGTCTGTCAGAATTTCAAATAGATAAGAACTAAACATCGATTCTCCGTCAACGGGGAAACAGTTAAGTTGAGTTTAACTTTGTTTTTTTTTTTAATATTCTTAAGGAACAATAACAATAGGACTCAAATCTACGTTTCATTTTCAATAATACTCTTTACTAAAGCTAACATTTATAGCTTCTTATCAAAATCATAAAGTGCTCAACTATCTTTTATATCTTATCGTTACAGTCGTGTAAAATAGATACAACTTTATGTAAATGTAGCATTGCAATTGTAAATAAACATTATTACACAGTGTAAACAAGATGCTTGCCAAAATGCTTCCGGCGACATAGTAATCGGTAACTTTTGGAATGCGGAAAGCGATGTATTAAAAAACATTGCAGTATTTTTGTATCACGATATTCATGCTCAAGATGCGATTGACTTTTTACAATCAAAAGTTTAAAAGCCTTTACGATACGACAGTAATTGGGGCTTGCAAATCCATTTATTGAATCGGTCTTGAAACAGAATTCAAAAGTAGTCAAAAAATACATGAAATACGACAAAAGCCATAAATATAACAAAGATCATATTCCATAATCTGTGACAAAAATTAACAAAAAGCGCTGATCAAATTTTATTTTTGCTAAAATTTGCATTCGAAAAGTAAACCGAAAGTCATGTGCGAAACATAATGAGTTCTGTAGTGCTGATAAATTTGAAAGCGTACTATTTGGAGTGGACGACAATAAGGATACAAACTAAATATTATGAAATTTAAGCATTGAATTTTGATCTTAAATACTCGTTAGTACTTTTGTCGATCTCATAACAGCTTAGCTGAATGCTATTTCTGTTGCGACTGTTGCATTAAACCGGTGACACTGACAAGCTCTTTTGTTCCAAATTTAAATTTTCTTCATTGGTTTAAAAAACGTTTATTTTTGGTAAGTAATACAATAAATGTTTGGCTTTGAGTAAATATGATTGTTAAAACTATCGTTTTGTTTTATTCAAATGGTTTATCGTTGCATTTCATTTTTGCTAATGGATCTGAAAAGATTATTTGGATGATTTCCATCGGAGTGTCGACTCGAAGAATTACCGATGCTAAGTCACAAACGAACTAAACGAGCTCTCTCGCTGGCACCTGGTTCTACATACGAGTATGTATACTGGCGAACTAAATTGCCTGTACGGAATATTGTCTTTTCCGTAGCCATATCTTAGGTATAATTCACACATAGAATACATACAGGAAAACGACGTTCTGGGTGCGGTTGCGGGGTGAAATTGGACGAGGATTACCAAAAACCAGGCTTGAGGAAAGGCTGATGTCCAGCAGTGTACTAATATTTGCTAACGGCGATGCTGATGATATCTTGTAAGTACATGCGTGTACGTGTTGCCAAATAGATTGTATATCTATGTGTTTTATAATCAAAACATTCATGAGTTAACTTTAGAGTTTTGAAAAAATATTTTCAATTAGACAAATCGGATATAAAAGTGAAAGTAAGACCAAAATTGATAACAGCTATAGATTTTATTGAGAAAATTAAGAAAAGTAAATAAACTTTGAAATGAAGTTCAGACTTCAAGGAAATAGCATGTCCATGTTAACGTTCATTATATAGACACTGTGGATTTTCATATGATTGTAAGGAAGACTTAGAAGATATGTCTCGTAACTCTTCAGAATATGGTACGTGAGATAATTTAGTCACATCATTTCCCCATATATCATCCCGATTCACACCCTCCTCAGTGATCCTGTCACATCATATGGATCTCAGTGCAAATTTAAATGTCAATCGTATATAATATAGATCTAAATGTTGCAATAGTCTAAAGCACAGTACTATTTGGCATCAAATTACTATTAAATAAACGCGTGTATTTTCATTGTACAAGTAGGTATACAATAAAATAAAACAATTATGAGAATGACACTGCCAAGCAGCGTAGTTTGGTTAAAATAATAAAAGCATGTTTGAATTTTACAAATGTACCATATATACAGCTAAACTTCTAAAATTCGCAAAGAACTGTAATACTGAGACATTTCCATTCCTGAGGCGCAGATAGAGAAATCAGCGCTTCAGCGGAATATTTCACGACTCCCATTTTCCATACAAGCGGCAATAAATCTCAGAAAGTGGGACAGTGTTAACAAAAACGTAACGCCTGGTAGTCCCATTCTTTCGATTGTGGATTTGATCTCCGCTTTATTTCCGTCTCCATAGATAACACGGTCTCTTATGAACTTTGTCACCGATAAGAAAAAGGTTTTAAGTGCCCATATGTCATCTCTCAGTAAACGTCACATTCTTGACAGGCGGACCGTCCGGCCCAGTCATATAACATTGACTATGTTCATGTGCTCATGTATAATTGTTGTAAGACAATTCGAAGTATTTATATAACAAGTAAATATATAATACCTACAAAAAGTTGTTGCTGATAAAGACTTATGGGAGCCTCACTATTAAAGATACTGCATCTAAACTGATGCGTAGCTGGACTAGTCAAACAGTGTTAGAAGGAAAGAAGAAAAGGAAGGAAAGGAAGGTTTTTTTTAAATTTGTCACGCAGATTGTTTGTAAGCTTGATTAATATATAGAATATTTTTTATCCCGATATTCACACGTGATTGGAATCCACGCGGGTAACAATGTGCTTAAAGAGTATCTTAATATACGCGACACGTTATTATTCGTATAATATCATTCAAAATAGAGCCATTGAAATGTTTTAAATTGAAATAAACAATTTATCTGCTATTAACAGTGTTTAAGCTTATGATGGTGTATTCTTTGATTCAGTGGTTACTGATCCTGCATGCTTAGCGGGAGGTTGTTTATAGGATTTCCAACCAGGACAAGTAAAAGCGTTCTGAACACGAGCAATTTTTCTGTCTTTATATCATCTCTATAAGTACCTATACATTTAGAAATGTAAATAATGTACTTTGAACGCTGTTTAGTAAGGGTCATCCATTAAATACCTCACACAATTTCACGTTTTTTGAGCTCTCCATGTCACGGGTGGTCAAATGTGACCACTCTCCCTAACTCTGGAGTGACGTCACATATTTTCGAATTTTACACTTAGATATGATTAAACTAAGATGATGGTGATGATGAAGAAGACAAGAAAATGATTAGATTTTGACATGTGACGTTCGAACCTTACTCCCCTGACCCCTCGTTATGCAATGTCACACTTCATTGACCTCTCCCCTTACTTTAAAGTGTGACGTAATCTGTGGATAGCCCTTAGCGTAGCGCACCCCTGCTTAATCAGAGATCAGATGACAGTGTGTAAAGTTGTCCAAAGACGTTATTATTATTATTATATCCTTCGTTATTAGCCAGTGATGTTCTCGCATGAATTTCCTCTTCAGGAGTGAACGCGAAGGTCTATTTCAGAACTTTACGGGAAAACTTTTTAACGACAAAACAGGGACACTCGGCTGGTTATTATGATCTGGTTATTTTATTACGGTCATATTTTGTTTGTTTTCAGGGCTATCTTCAGTATTCTGTAAACAAATTAAATGCTGTACTGTAGATCTTTTGTTTTAATTTCGCTTGTAATGTAGTTGAAAAAAACGTAAAACAAATACCATCGCAAACTGAGTTTATTAAAAAGTTGTTTTGTACTACAGCACTGTTTATTGTAGCTGTAATGAGATTCATAAAACAATACCAACAATACACATAGATAATGTAATGAATAATTTTATAGACACTTCTAGCGCTATGACTTCTTTTATTGCGCCTTAAGCATTCCCTCACCCACGATGTAGACGTTTCATATTTTCCAAATTAAATTAAAGCGCCAGTAGATTCTCAACGCGTTTGAAGTAATGGTTGTTAATATTAACTTATGAAACTTACATAACCTCTCCAAATTAAAGTGTTTGATTTCAAATTATGATTTTTCAAAACTAAAACGGATTATAACAAGAGGACACTTCGTTATTACGCAACGTATTTAAAATACTGACAAGTACACAACATTTTAAGAGTCTTAAAAAAAAATGTACTTTAAACAGTAATAATAATGTATCAAAATATCGTTCAGTTTGCAGGCATCCTAACGCTTTTATATATCCCTCTACTGAAAATCTGCACCATATCCGGCGCGCTGACATCCGCACTTACTTTTTATGCCTTTTTCGTTTATTCCTTTTGTTTATCTCTATATTGTTTGGGTGATTTAAATGTATTTTAATTGTTTATTCGGTTCGGTTAATTGTTTTCGGAATCGTTTTAACTTGTATATGATTAGAATTTGTGAATATGTATATTATTATTTCTGGCGTATTTATTCCTCTTTATACCGATCTTATATGTATAGCAATATTATAGTCATATAATTTACTATTAAATAGCGCCCTTATAAAATTTTTTTTCAGTAACAAACCCGTCATGTTATAATCGATTTCTTTTTTAATTTCGTTTCTTTTTACAAGTATTTAACTCCACTTTTCGTATTCTACTTCAATGTGGTTTTAGGAAGGAGACGTAAGCTATTCTTGTTCTCAGGATCTATAAAGGGAATTCGATCTAGTGTTAAGCTTCCAGGATTTATGAGTCGTCTCTTCCCACATTCCCATCACTGACTTTTGGTAATGATGTGAAAGTTCGTAAGGAAATTGGAAGACAAGTGTTGGGCCAATTATGTTATACGGACTCGATACATTTTTTAAAATTTCTTTTGTTATATTATTTACCTACTTTATCTTTATTTCCTCTATTATATCCGCGAGTATAAAAATAATGATAAGGCCTGTACATGATTTAAGAAGACCATTAGTACATTGTATAATAGTACTGAACGTTATATAATACATAAATGTTAGTCTGTTCCGTCGAATTAATACCTAGCGCCGCCACCATCTGCATCACATCCGCTGCTGACATCCGCAGTCAGTTTTTATATCTTTTTCATTTTATTCCCCTTCGGCCTAAACGCGCACTGTGCGGTTCCACCGTTTCATTAACACTACCTACATTTGGATTCACATTGAACAAAAAGATCCTCACTGGGTCATTATTTATTTTTGCCTCAGGGTATTCTTTTCGTTAATGTAATACAACTGATTCGTAATCTATTCTGTGTCTACTGAACTACCGACGTTGAGTAGGTACATGCATCCTGGGTTGCCGGCAAGTTAGGATTAGGTTTTAGTTCATCATTAATCAAACCAATAAAACGCCTATTCAGTCTTATTTTGAATAGTCCCAAATTATACTTATCGGGATAGATAGCGACCGGCAGGCAGTTCCTTTCCTTCGCTGTCTGTACCGGAAACGATTTAACGAAAGTTTTGTCCGAATCACAGAAGACTCAACCAAGTATATATATAAGACCTTAGAACACGCCGGTTACTAGTACACACCTTAGAAAATACCTTAACAGGATACACCTTAGAAAAAATAATGGTGGACTCTAGGGTATGCGAGTTTACTCGAGATAGTCAAGGCGCAAAAACGTTTTGTAAGCGTATCGCTAAAATCCACATAAAATGGAAGTCTGAAATTCAAAGCACTAGGCTTCATTGCTAACGACAAGTTTATTACGTTGTGGTCCTTGTCGCCATTACCAGATTCCCATTGTGCAATAGGATACATAATAGGTCGTTATTTCTTATTGCCTCAGTATTAAAGCTCAGAGCTTCGTATAATTATTTCAGAAATATCCGCTGGTTATCCAAAATGTTGGTGTCGGCTTCTGAATGATTTTAGGTCAATACGATAGTTTGACATTGCCAATTGAATTGTACGAATAAAAGTTTTTTAAAGCAGACTTTGACAGGATTTTTAAAATATGTTCACTAAATTAAGTTCAGTATGTGTATGTTCATAATACGAGGAACTATAAAATAAACTTAAATATACGATTTAAAAATAAATACAATGTATTCATTTTGAAAATTCAAAAATGCTTAAAGCAAGGAGGATATGTCCAGGATAACAATATTGAATACGAGGTGTATTATTTTGTTACTATAGTTTCTGTAGTTTGATCTCGAACAATACACATGTGTTAACTGTGATAAAATACATTTAACTTAGTCACATTTTTCTTTTACAAAAATATGTACTGCACTATACAATAGGCTCTAAGTTTTTAATTTAACATTTATTATCTCATTTTGTTTTTGCACAGTTCTAGCCTTTTATTGTTTTCTTACGCTTTAATATGCTTTTATGCAAATATTTTGTTCACTCCCCGGTTACTTCCTTTGTCTGTATATAAAATCTTTATTACTTTCACAGTGCAATTTATTGTAGCATTACTGTACAATCATAAAAAATTTAATATCACATTTAATATTTAATTATTATTTAATATTTATTATTTAATATTTATTATTTAATATTTATTATTTAATATTTATTATTTAATATTTATTATTTAATATTTATTAT
>DWEM01002189.1:0-12510 GCA_018245935.1 Agara belti belti
GGCTACGATGAGCTTAGCGTTTAAACAATGTTGAGGTCACGCGGGCTATTGTTTCCGTTTAAACACTAGTTATTATAATATATCATATTTATACTCTCAATGTTTACTCTCAATGTTTAGGTTTAGGTTGCCCAAGGATTCGTAGGAGCGTAATATTGGAAATTTTCGACAGACTGTATTTGGCATGTGATAAAGGAGTGGGGCAGTATTAGAGCCAGTATTAAGGCATAGTCAACATAACATTTTAAGCTAATAAAAACGTTCGTAAAATTAAAAAAAAAATATGTAGTAGGTAAGGCGGGTTGTAAGCAACATGTTTTTGTTTACTCGTCAATCAAAACACTATCATCAGTTTCATACCTTTTGACAGTAGGTAGCGTTGGCGAGTATACAAAATTTTAGTTACTATATCACGTGATACATCTGTTAATGTTAGTTTATAGTCAAAACATCGATATTTTCCGTAATGGCGCAAATATCGATGTTTTAAAACTGACAGCGGGTCTCTGAATGGCAGTTGTGTATGACAAGGATTTAGCAGACTCAGAACTATGTCTAGGTACAGATCGGATCCCAGCTAGATAGTGTTGAAATGAAAAAAATCGTTTGCCATTCAGATATTCTCTCGAAGACTTGGTATCGATGTTACTGTCAATGTATTGTTCTGGTGAACTATGATGATAGGAACATCGAAATCGCGTAACGTTTCACGCCTTTCCCCAGCGCCCTTCGCCTAGCGCTCCCACGATCTTCCACTATCACCGCCTCTACGGCAAACCCCTAACTAGGATCACTACTTTAATATACAATAGACACATAATCCGGTGACATTCTTTCCATTCGTATTTTGTCTTTACTCAAATGAGATCTGCTGTATATTTGAGTAGCGGTACCCAAGTTCGTGAGCCGATCATATGTTGGAATCTATGTCGTTGATGACTACGAAAATATTGCTCGAGCTAGTTACTGATGAGCTTTTTAGATGCTAGTTCACTATATGATCGGAACACGATCTATAGTATATCCAAATCTAACTCCTATTTTTTTATCCTGTTTTAAATGTTAAGATTGTATACTTCAGGAGGTCCCATAGACCTTCTGGGCGATATTCGCCCCCACCCCTGTGCTTATTGTTCTCTTCTATGAGGCACTTATAAAATTGCCGACATGGATGTTGTCTCCGAAAACTTTGATGAGTAAAGTTAGCGTACACCATTTATCTCGTGTAAGAGGCTCCATAAATTCATCTCATCGATCCATCATCACTGCTTTCGGATGCAATGTATAATCTAACAGCACAAGGTGGTTGAAACCCGAATTACTCGTGTAAAACTAGATAATTTTGGGTCATTCTTATTACGAGATTTAATATATTGATGTAAAACTATAAGTACAATACATTTATTTGAACTCTTCAATACTACAATTTAATTGTTTCCTCACTTTGTAAGACCCACAATTTCCACTTAACCCCGAATTTCATCGAAACCAGCACTTGACACAATTATTTTCCGGCCATATTAAGGCACGCTTATCACCTTCGACACAAGTTTTAATTCAAAATTAGAAATCGCAGGACTGCTGCGTGTCAGCAGATTAAACATTTTTTTTTTTAAATTACCAAGCTTACTTATTACAACCGAATGCAAAATTTGATTCTGATCGAGATTTGCCAAATGAAACTTTCTAGTGTTGTACCGTTAAATCGATGAATCGGGGTGCTTGCTGTTCCTTCTCTCTACAGTTAAGGTGTATTACGTAATATTAAAGTAAATAATTGTAATGTGTCCCCAAAATAGATTTCCCTGAGCTAGTGGCGAGAAAGAGGACTTGCACCAAACGAAATTATCACAGGGGATCAGATTAGCTTATAAAAAAAACCTTGCGGACGTAGTTTTCGATTGTAACCTAGCTACACGTGTGACAAATCGCTATGTATGCACTTCTAAAATAACCAAAGTATAAGACCTACGGAGAAATCTGAAAATTGCTAGGTGGTTTTATAAAGAATCTGATCTCAATAAACTTACCAATCGCGCATGCCGAAACTAAAAATGTTACGCGCAGACAATTTGTTCACCTGTCGTCATTCTTTGATAAAAGTTATAGAATAGGTATTTTTCGTTTAATTTATATACGTATATATCTTGTTTACAGTTAAAACGTGACTAATTATATTGCATATGCTTAGCCTATAGGTACTTATCTTAATTAAGTAAATTCATTGTCGTTGCATTAGATGATATTTTTTCGATTAATCAAATGCATAACGAGTAATTAAACGGAGCTGTATGGTAAGTATATTGTGTTGAAAGTGTAGTTCGTTAACAAAATACACCTCTTTATCACCTCTAGCTCGCCAAACAATCCCCAGTAATATTGTAACTGTTTAATGTTAAAAGAAAATTGGTAAGCTAAGGAACCCGTAATATAAGATACCCTGGCAGAATGCATTTCTTTTATAGAGTTAAATTTATAATATAATTACCTATTTTTAATGTACATGAAACGTAACATGAAGTTTTAATTGTGGGTTGTGGACAACGAATGTTAAATGCTTTCTTATCTAAACTTTCATTAAATAGCATCATTAGCTACGTGCGTCTTGTAGATGTTTAGAAACTGGTTTCAGTGATAGTGTTTGTAACCTTCGTATCTAATTCTCGTGTCAATAATTTTATCGTAAATACTGGTATGTACCAACTTAACTATCCAGTTTTTTAATATTAATAGAAACATTGTACCTACTCAGTGTTCTAAATTACGTTAATGTACGATATAGCGTATTAAGAATACGCGATGACTTTACGTTTCAAGCACGGTGTGCAATTATATTCGTATTATTAAGTGAAAATATTTTATCTAATTATTTCTGTAGTCGTGATTTCGTAATGTGAAGTATTATTAGAACCTATGTCTCGATCTAACTGTTTACACGAATGAATCATCTAGTGACGGCCATTGATATCTGTATTCAATGAGATTGGTTGGACATTCTTATCAAAACATCATATCATCATATTATTCTGACGTACATAATTATGTCCATAGGTACCATCGAAATTATTTACTTCTTTTACGTAGGTAATATTCATTATCTGCTGGTTTTAACTATTGGAACATTAGTAGACTAAATGGAGTCATTAAATTAAGAGTAAACATTTCAACGTGCAGTCGAAGCGCATATAGTCAGATGTCGTTTTTAGACGGTGTATTTGCCTTCGATTCCATTGTATTGTGGTGGGACCAATGATAGACACGAACATTTTAAAACCTTGTGTTCACTGGACATTGACTGTTTAACATTATAATGTAAGTCCTACAGTAACTGTTCGGTTATTGTACAAACCCGCCAAAAGACAACGCAAGCGTGGATAACAGTCAATGTATACTATTCGTGTTGAAGAATTCGTGTTGACAATATTCAGTTGTAATAAAAATGCATAACGCGACCGATTCGGTCGCACTATTTTGACTGTATTTGAAAACAGCCTGAAATAAAATGAAAAATTAAAAGTAACTAATTATTTAATTTTGAAAAACTGAATTAAATCCTACGATTTAATCGTTTGAAAATGGAGCTCAATTTTAAATAATATTAAGTATCAAATAAATTGATAAATAAAAATGCTGACTCCGATGTGCGTATGGATGAGAACTTAAAAACGTAAAACCAGAAAATAATAATCGTAATGGTAAACTACTTCATCCCACATTATTTTCGATACCCGTTTTAATCAACTGACCAAAATCTTTATGCTTACTTACTAATAGAAATTGTTTTATTCAAAGTCTAAGTTAATTATAAGAACATTTCTAACAGATCTTTTTCTAATTATATCCTCTACATTATTTACATTTAAGATATTTTTAAGATTGTAAATGGAAGATTAGATCACATTTGACGAGAGGCCATCATTACAACAACTGTACGAATAGATCATCTTCTAGTCATTGTAATCAAAAGATAAACCTAGTATGTGCTTACTGTTCCACTTTAGATGACGTACAATTGTTCTCGATATCATCCATTGATGGCCTCTTAAATATCATTCCTTTAATACATATCTCTCCTTTCACTATTTATTCCAATAGGAGTTTTAAACATATATTTCTATTGTTAATCTGTTTAGTGATAAATGGACATTATTATATTATTGATGTATCAATGTAAAGCTTCTTTAGGATCGCAATGGTAACTCCTATGTATGCAATATCACGTGTACTTTGTTTTCAAGTATGAATGTATCTATGTTCAATATAACGCACGTTACGTGTTAATGATAGGATATAACGTCATTGAAGATTGCAATTCAAGTACGTCACATTGTATTTGAATTATCCGTGAAATAATAATGGGCTTGGATTACAACCGTAACCGATCCCACTGGATTACGATGCCGAGATATTTGTGGCCAGAAAAACAATAGCCTTGTAACATCAGAACAGGTAGCGTGCTTTCATTTCATATTATATTTACTAATTATCAATACTCACTCTATAAATGAAATCAATTCTGTAGGTACGTTACGAATAAATATGAAAGACTTTTAGGCAAAATGCCTTCTTTTTATGTAATTTTAAATGTTAAATAAATGTTGATTAACATATCAAATGTAATGTTGTTTTATTTATATGACCCAATTCATTTATCTCGGTACATGAAATGGACACAGAGCGAATAAGTATTATTCGAAAGAAAAATCAAACGTCATTCAAGAGTAAACATTTATTAAAGAATTCTTCCATAATTCGTTTTCCATTTAAAATCTCTTTTTTAAAATACACATACATGGTTGTAACAAGTACTTGTCTACTGGGTGCTACGTGGCAAAAATTGACATAATACCTTTTCAAGAAAATTATTTGATGACAACATCTTCAAATTGAGAGAACAAACTACGTTAGAATAACTTAAACAGACCGGCTCTATGAATCGGTGACAAATGAATAAGACAAATCTGTCAAAGATCAAACAATATCACACACAGTAAATTACGCTTCACTGTAAAACAAATGACTGTCAATCATCTATGCAAAATCAATACACATATTTCACTTGTAATATCAAAGTTTGTGCTTATAAAAGTGCGTATTTAAATAAATGCAAAGTAATGCGAATAGATGGCGCCACTTGGGATGGCGTATAGTCGTAAATACGCGATTTCCTTTCACATTTATTACTGCAAAATTAATGTACGATAAACAAAAGCAGTTAGGTTTTTCTCATATTTCAACGGAAGTGAAGAGCATGCAGACACGCAACGATCTTAGTCCTGAAGATTAGTTACGCTCCGAGGGGATAGTTACGTTAGTCCATAATTAATACTATTTCAAACTTTTTACTTTCTAACAAACAGTAAATTTATGGAGTGCTGTGAACAGTTCTATAATTAGATCTACTGCTTATTCATCATACATTAGTTGTAAAAATAAATATTAAACAAATAGTTTTAATAAATCATTTCAGTGAAAAACAACAAATTCACAATCTCATCTATTGCTCCACTTGTTTCAAATACTCATGGCCCATTCGAATACCGTGTTCCCATACAACACTTGATATATGTACATTATTCGTTGATAAAATTTGACACAATATTATTTGAAATAATATAAATTTTGGCGGTTCAAGTCTGATAAAGTTACTTTTTTCTTTTGCCACTTTTACAACATACCTATACATAAATATATAGTACACGTAGGTACGTATGATATGAAGGTTCATATCATACACTATTAGTCCTATTTGACTTTTTAGTATACTAAGTATGTCTTACATATGATTTTAAAAAAAACTGTGTTTGATTGAACGGATATTATTTTTATTTTTTTTAGTATTATTATTTTATTTTATTTGTCTTCTCGACTATAGTACTATACCGCCTTCGACATCTCTGCACAACCCTGAGGTTGGCTGATAGAAAATGCTAATTAGCATTAAGCCCGCCTTTTGTACCACAATTATTTTTGGTCCAATAAAGAATAAATAAATAAATGAATAATACATATAAATAGGTCAAGTGGATTTTGATGTAACTTCTTTTAATATATACCTTTTAATATTGGAGAGGGTGTATTTAAATTTTTTAATTTATCCATGGTATATACTATGTATATAGACTATAGTCATAGTACACTAAAAAGTCAACACATCCTAACAACAATGAAATCTAGAAAAATATTTCTCTGTCATTTATTTAAAAATACTTTACAGAGATAAAGATATATCTTTACAGATTAGATTATAATCTGATTGAGTCTTAAAAGTGTTTATTAGCAGATGGTCTGATGGTCTCGTTAGTCAGAAATGTCGACAGCACAAGATATTACAATCATTCGTAAAAAGAATATTACATCTCGTATTGTATTAAACTATAGCTGACTGAAAAACATATGAATTTTAAGTTATAGTCACAATCGTACAGATTCGACACCGTATTCAAGCTCAGCCAAGGTTTAGAAACCTGTTCTGTTTCCTATACAGGGGTCATTAGAAATTATAACCGACAATGCAATAATTGATTTAACTTTGCCCCCCCCCCCCCCTCCAACTCCCATCTCTTATATTTATTTATACTGTGTTACATTCATTTAACACCAATATTTAAATGAAATATGTCTTAAAAATTAAAATAAAACACACTTTCATAATTACATTAATACAACCGGAATAACAGCTTCATGTTACGTAAACTAAATTCCTTAGTTTGAATTGATTAGCTTACAATACTGGGATTATTTTTTTAAATCATGCATAACAGCTAAAAGAGAAATGACGCAGAAATAAATGTACGGAACTGTATGATGATTGAGGATCGATGAAATTATATTGGAATGCAGTTGTAAATAAATGAGTATTACATTTAAGTATGTATAGCAATATTGACACATAATAAATCATATATCCTAATGCACTAAATCATAAAATAACAAACAGGAATGTGATGCATTGTTACTAAACAAACTAATGTATAATGTTCAATAATAAAATGATTTGTATAAAAATTCTATAAAACACAACTAAACCCAGGAATTACTTAATGTACATAATGTAAGTAATAATTAAAAAATCCTCAAAAGAGAACATGAGCAATCGCAATAAGATAATAATTTCGTTTGAAATGCTTATAACTTAAAATATAAGTATTCTCTTGTAAACAATAATATCATATAACACGCACATATATGCGAATATCTAAATACGTATACAACTAAAGTAAGTAAACTCATCAGACATAACGAAGCAATGCTTTGTTGGAATGTTCCACTCAGGTACAAAATTATCTGCAAACTATCATAATAATATCTAAACAAATAAAAGTATATGTTATAATACAATAACGATAAATAAAACAACCACTCCATGTTACATATTAAAATGATTTCGAAATAGAATTTAATCAAATCAAAATCATCGTAACACATGTGATTAAAAAATAATTCAACGACAAGTATTCATTAAGCGATTTGTATAGAGGGCAAAACTTGCCTAATTATATAATAATATATATTGGATATAGACATAATATTTGACGTATTAGCAGATATATTTCCAAATTCACAACAGAATAGGTATGTTCGTGTTCATATTGAATATTATAACCGTGATTGTATATAACTAATTTTTTTTTATAAAAGAACAAAACGTTAAAAAAAACGAAATGAAAGATCTCTTATGGTACAGATTAAGTAACGCATTTAAGATGTTAGTTGTTTTATTAAATCTTTATGATCACACACGCTTAATCTACGATACAAAGCGATCAAAAAGGGTTGACATAAATTGACTAGGAACAAATTATTTACAGAACTGAAAAGGGACGGCGTGATTGCATTCTTACATAAGTTTCTTTATAATTCGTATTGTAAAACCCTATTGTGGTTTAATATAAATAATAACTTAACGACTCAGATAAAAACTGAAATAAAAAAATCAAATTGCTGCACAAGCGTTTGTAAACATGACCATTATCCAATTGAGATTCACAAAAATTCAGTACAGAGAATATAACTTAACGATAAAATATTCAGTTCAATTTTTTTTTTAAATTACCATCGGACTGTATTCGAGTAGGCTCCTCGTTTTCAATGTAATGGTCTAGATGGCCATTCGCTGCACTTTCGACCGATGCCTTCAATGAAACATAAAATATTTCAACATAACTGACACATGATGAAAAACGACACATTGGCCTGATGATCCAATAATTTTACTATTAAAATTATACACCCAAAATGTAGTCAGCTATATCGGTGACATACACTAAATCTGTTAACAATGCACGCCATATTAGTCGTTGCCTACAATAATATCCTCTATGTCTACATATCATTGACTCGCTGAGATTAATCCCATTCAACGTATGCAATATCATCTAATATGCTAATAACATCATTAATACTCTTTTCGTTTTTATTGTCCAATTAGTATATTTAAAACCATTAGCCGCGTGCACGGTGATAGTAAATGGTGAAACAATTCAGATCCGTGTCATATGTTTCTCAAACGTGCTGACCGACCTGAACCTGACTTCGGATTGGGCAAATGCATTTTTTAAAGAGAGACACAGACAATCTGTAACGGTAGAGGATTTACTATAAACGTGCACGAATATATCGCGTTACATTTTATGTTCTGACGAAGTCCCACATGTTGTTCTGGCCGTTCCTGTCGCAAATGACCATCAGCAGCGTTTCGCCGCGGTACGCGCGGTCGACGCCCAGGCACAGGCCGGCCGCCGTGTTATAGATGGGACTGTCGGCCTGAAAAGCGAAACATTTACATATTAATTGAATCAAAGAAAACCCATTTCGAATATTTCTTTTACGCAAGCTGAATATTTTCTTTGATACGGTGACAAAACCAATCTTACGCTTAATCGTTTTCAAAGATATGTCAGTTACGTTTGTTATGTCAGTTACGTTTACGAATTGGATGTGAGCGCAATTTTTAACCGACTTCAAAAAAAAGGAGGAGGTTCTCAATTCGTCTGTACTTCTTTTTTTTTCGAATACTCTGAACCGCTGTTGGGTTGTGCAAAATGCGAAATCAATTTGAATAGGTGTCCGAAAGGAGACAGAGAAAGAGCAGATGATTGCGTGGAAATGAGTTGCGATATGTGTACGTACAGATCCCTTATGTTGCCATTCTTGCGCACCTCCCAGCTCGTGACACTTCCGCAGTATCGGCTCGACGTTCGTCGACGAATCCAGGCAGAGGAAACGACCTAGCACCAGTTCGTGGTGGTCAGTCTCGAACCACATCTGAAAATCGATAAATGACATATTTGCGTGTCCAGCTCTATACAGATACAGCTATTACAGAATGATAACTAATATATATTTTATTAACTAACACAAATACAATTTTCAGCAACGCCGTAGGTTGACTCGTAGAGAATGCCACTAGGCATTAAGTCCGCCTTTTGTAAACAAAAGAAACAAGGGTAAATAAATAAATATACTGGTAAAGCTCAACTGTACAAGTCCCTGCGACGTAACAGCTACGTGTACGCACATTAAATTGTTATAGCCACCTAAGTCGATATAAACAAACGAAATGAGTTACTATGTCATTAATACTTCACATTAACATTATAATCTGTATCCATATCGCTACTCAAATCATTTCATTACAGAAGTAATTATGACTGAAACATGACCTTCACTAAGTGTATGTATGTATGTACCTTATAATGAATAAAACAATTTGAATTTGAATTTGAATTCATATATAAGATGCTATATAAGTGGAGGCCAATGAATGAACATAATGGCTGATAAAAAAAAACTAAAACAACATTTGAATACCTGATTCAATGTCCTGATACAACTGGCGAGAATCAGCTTGCTCCCTTTCGACTTGATGTCCTTGGCGCTTTGAATGCACAGCGAAGTGCGGGAGAGACGAATTTGAAACGAGTCCGTGTAGTTACGCTTCCTGAAAACATTCATCGTACACGGCATAAGCAGCGGTCAAAAATAACGCGCGTCAAGAGTGCGAAAGATACAAAAATATATTTCACATTTATTTTTCTATAATTTTATTTCATGGTTCTACTGGAGAATGATGTACGCTCCTTTGCGCTCGTAATTGGCGTACATACCCGCCCAATTAACGAATAAATAAGTTTTTTTTTACGTAAGATTTGTGTGTGTAATGCTGGTGGAGTGTCTTTATATAAATAAACAAATAAATGTCATGTTGAAAATATTATTCGTGTGACAAATCCCGCAATTATTACATTTGTATTCAGTTGCGTTGTCGGACTCTGTAACTCACCTAGAATGCCACGGTTGGAACTTGTTCTTCTCGGGGTCGTTGAGCGCCTGAATCCTCTTCTTGGCAGCGGTCTCGGAGCCGGTAAGCAATTCGGGATACACGTTGGTCAAGAACCAATGGAAAGATTTACAACCGAGACGCTTGCGAAGCTCTTTACGTTCAGATATGTCACCGATCTCCACGTGCGCGGCCGCTGGTTCTTTGGCAATCACTTTCTCCTGCGAACGAAAATCACATCACCCTTATTCTCAGTCATAACTAAAAAGGGGGTTAGTGTTGTTTTAAATATGAAATGGCGATCTAATTAAAATATTAGCAGAGGATTAATTATTACGGCATTTTTTTATTACGGCAAGAACAAACGAATTCACAGATAATAAAAAACAAGCAGTGATAGCCTAGTGGTTTGAATTCAGCCTCCCACGCCTGGGGGCCTGGGTTCGATCCTGGCACGCACCTCTGATTTATTACGTGCGTTTTCTAAGTAAAATTTAAATATTACACGCTATAACGGTGAACGAAAACATCGTGAAAAAAACAAAAACCTGCACACCTTAGAGATATTATAAATTATATAATATTTTCTGAGGTGTGTGAAGTCTACCGATCCGCACTTGGCCAGCGTGGTATGGCCTAAAATCCTCTCACTCTGAGAGGAGACCCGATCCAGCAATGGACAAACAAAAGGGTCAAGAAAAAAATTAAGTTCACAGATCATATTGTACATGGAATGTTCGCAATGGAAGGCGCCAAAATTTAAATATCAACAGTTAGTTTCGGCGATGTGACGCCAGTGTACGTCGAGCGGCCATATATATGGACAAGGCATATTGAATAGGGTTCGGCTCGGGCTGGACCGGTTTTCGGTCGGTGGTAAATAAGGCACCACTTACCACGTACTCGTCCATCCAGACGTAAGCCATGCGCATCGAATTCTCGAGCATGAAGTCCACACGCTCGGAGAAAGCGTACGGCCGCCGCCTGCGGAACACGTGGCCGACACGACTGCACGGGATCAGTTCGACAGTGCCGCCGCACATCCATACCTTAAAGTCGGAATAAAAATTTTAAAAAAATATTTTGTAAAGCCTTTATTTAACTATAAAATAACTGGCAAGTACATCCGGGCAGACGCTATTAATTTGTGTATTGCCAGGGGAACTAAATTTCAGCGCAATAGCTCCAGTGAAAGTTGGCAAAATATTGATTGCAAAATTCCAGGACTTCACTCATATATATATATATATATATATGACTTCACTCATATATATATATATATAAATCTTTCAAAAAAATGTAGATTGTGATCAATGTACGTAAATGGTTTTGGACTTAATTTTGCCTTTCAGAAACATTAGATGAGGACGCAGGCAATCATCAGGCAGTCAAGGCGTAATCTCAATAAAGTTCGTAAAATCGTAACAATTACCTCAATGGACACTATACGTACCCTGAAAGATATCTCCAAGTTTTCACCGCCCCATATATTCATTCCAGGATCATACTTGCCGATGTGATTGAAATACTCGCGATAAATAGCGAACAATCCACCAGCCATAGTAGGGGACATTATGGGTCGGATGAAGTCGATCTCGGCTGGGAATAAAATAGCTCAATGTGTACAATTCGCGACGAATACGACGAAGAAAAAAAAAATGCGAGATATTTTTTGTCGTCGCGAACAAAATGAAATCGGTAGTCGAGGCAACAAGATTCATTACTGAACATATACGTCTATTGTAGATTTGAAACACTCACTGTTCAATATTTCCTTCGGGATATTATCCCATTTGAAATGAAGCCCCCAGTTGAAACCGCCGCGCACCAACGGACTCGCTGTATACTCGAACGTGTCAGCGTTAATCACATCGATGATTGGGACGACTATGCGTTGGGAATATTTCTCTTTGACACCGTCCACGCCCTTGACGAGGCGACTCAACAACGGCTCCAGCCAGTCGACGTTAACCTCGATGTGCGAGTCCAGGAAGATCAGTACCTGACAAAAAGCAACAGTTTAAAGCAAAACAATGAATGCCTCGAAACGAGCATCTATCTGGTCTCTCAGCACCTGGTGAGAATGCCATAAATCTGGTAACGTCTGTTAGTTGAAAACAATAAAGCATTTTTGTTTTTTATGTTTCGAGAGTAGCGAACGAGCTGGCAGCAGTCACGAGTGACCGCTCCCGCTCATGGACATCTGCAACCGACCTCTGATAGGGCTC
>DWEM01002190.1:0-12509 GCA_018245935.1 Agara belti belti
GTACCCGACCCGGGATTTGAACCCAGGACCTCCCGATCGGCAATCGCGCTAGCAACCGCTCGACCAACGAGGCAGTAGTACAATTTATGATTAATCGTGAAACAATAAATGTCTGTACACATTTGAGAAATCGTTTGAGAAATAATGCAATAATTCCGATGTAGCTTAAAGTATATATAAGGTTTTATGGGTTTGGTTTTAGATTTTATTTTATCGCAGTTGATAATCTGGAATATCTGTATACCTATGCGAATTTGAATAATTTTCAGCAATGAGCGATCATTTATTCAACCGAAAGTCATAAATAACATATAACGAAACGAAAAAGGAGAACAGAAGGTATAATATACGTAAATGGATGAAAAAGGGAAGTGAATAATCGGCACATTTGTCAACATTACGACAGATGCTCGCGTAATGTACGCCGTTGAGTGGTGATTTAGAAAAACAGAGAGATTTTCGGTTTCGTTAATTCATTTCTGTTGGTAAAATATATTGCAAAAGGAAAAAAAATGTTACATTTATTTACGGGAAGATTATCGGAACAATTCTCGTGCGTCATTTGACTGTTGTAACACAATTGAATCTATTTCAGCCGAAATATAGCTACTGCACTCTTCTGTGAAGGTTGGAGAGATAAGGTATTTTTAAATTATCATGAACACTAGATAAAATCCATGTCAGCAAGCACGATACACTGATATTGTGTAATTGCTATTTGTTTTATTGTAACTAATTTTGTAGGCTGCGGTAACTATACGAAAACGTAGGCACGAATAACGTAAAAGCCATTCTAGATTTAAATAATATCGTTCCTCTCGCAAGAAATACACCTGTAATCGTCACTGTGGGTACTATTGTGAAAAATTATTTGCAAATGCACCTTAAATAGTGTAACAAGAGAACTGCTATAGGAGAATAACTTTGTCCCTAATCTGCCCAATCTCAACGGATCGGCAAGAATACCGCTGGATCTCAGCGTTATCGACCACCGCAAAGTTTATCTCAAAGCGTCAACTTCTGTATAAGCCGACAAGTAGATAAGGTTTATAGGGGCTTGACATTGACTTGAAAGCCCTTGTTAAAGCCCATTACTCCTTAAGGCTGTTCACAGTCGACGTATCCCTATCATTTATTCACATAATCATTATTAAGTGAACCAGTGCAGTCGTTTCCAAATGTACGTATACAAAGGAGAATGTATATATGTACATATTATATATACAGGCACTTACGAAACATTTAGTAATGTCACGTTTTATCACGGCACGACAAAAGGTAATGTGCGTAATATGGTGAGTTTTCCTTGATAAATGATATTATTCGTCTAACAGATATTGCTCTGTGTCTTAATATATTTAATTACTTTATTTTGTTTTGTTCTCAACATTGGACATAAGCATTATTATTATTAACATGTATCAACGGACCTAAGAGATGCACAATGTAGAATGCATTGTATAAAGTGTCAAATATGTTATTTGAGTTGTTTTATATAATGATCGTGCTGTAACTTGCCAAAAGAGCGTTTCAAAATTATTTTTAAATTCTAAATATTAGTGTGGAATTAAAAGATAAAAGATAAAATTTTGTTCGGAACAAACTTTGTTCCCGGTACTGTGATTGACGAAGGTGCTCTCCTGTTCCATTGTAACTACTACTCATTACCGTTCGACAGTTGAGCTGTGATCTAATTCCGCAATTGGGAGAGGTCTGGAGATTACGTCACAACGCTGCTTAGAATGTAATAAGGATAACCTTTCTAAGCCAACGGTAAGTTCTATCCGGAGCACGTAACCCCTTTTGTAAACTACTTGCGGATGCACACACATACACATTGAAAAGTAACTGCTTCCAAATATTACTTAAAACAGAATATTTGAGAGAAAATTATTACTGTAAAAACTTACATCAGGTGTTAATAATCCTATTAAATACGGCGTGATGATCCCAGATATTGTTGATGTCCCATTGATCATGGCTGTCAGTGAGCCCGCGTAATTAGGCGCCAAGTCCAGTGCATTCACCTGTAACATAATACCAAAGTATATTTATTAAGCTTCAATATAAACTTTCAAGCAATTAGTATTCATAATCGCAATCATAATGATTCCTTATAAACATCATGCGTTGTTATAATAAGATGTTATGTATACAGTTTACAGAAAACTAAAAGAAATAAATATGAAAATAAGTCTGTGACGAAAAAATCAAATTACACTTTAAATTATTAAAATTACATGTCATAATGAAATACCTAATTGACCTGCTTTAGTAAACCATGACGTTTATGGTTGTTTTGTCAATGTAATTACTCAATTGTTACGGTATTTTTTGTGTTTCGAACAATAAAAACGCCATTATGATTGCCAACCTTCATTCCGCTGTAGAACCCTCCCATGAGAGCCATAGAGGCGATGAAATACGCGACGGCAGCGAAACGGTCACAGCCGGCATACGACGCCAGTATGATGCATATGGCTGGGCCCGTTGCGGCTGCGAAACAATTGTAACACGTGTACAATGTCCAACAATACGAAGTGTAATAATACTTCGACTACCCTCTCGGTTTAGTGGTTACAAAACCTGAAAGTAAACCGGTCGTAGGTTCGATTCCCTCCCAAACATTTGTGTCACGAGCACGTTGTGCTGTGTTCGGGTGTAATAAAAATATCTGTATAAGTACCATTACCATATCGCATATTATGCATGTTTATCAACTGTTGGTATGTATAAAGTGTAAATGATTTTTCGGTGTAATTAAAAAAAAATTAAGTAAATTTAAATTTGATTAAAATATTTTTCTCATTTCTTGTTTACAAGAGCGCTTCTCTGAAAGATTAGCAATTGTCTTCAAAGTACATCACGAGACCTTTTAAAACATTTCACTGTTCGAGACAGGTCTCTCAAAATGAGAAGGGTTACAGGCTGTAGTCTACCACACTGGCGAAGTGCGAGTTGGCAATATTTCGAGCGCAGCTGCACTATATTATCCGTCTTTGTAATAACGAATTATATTTTCGAGCTGTTTTATTAATTTTATTCTTATAACAACCTAGCAAACAGACAGACGAGCCACCTCGTCCTAATTGGTCACATGTTGCCGGTTTTAAAGGAGAGTTCTGCTCACGTCTTTCTAGAAGAGTCCCAAATCATATCGCTCCGAGAAAACCTTCGACGGAAGTTTATTCCACACTTAACACGCACGCGGTAAAAACGAGCATGCATATTGAACTATAGAGGACCGCCGCGCGAGTCCAATTGTTGTGGAAGGAACTTCAATCTTCGGGCGTGTGGTGCGAGTAATAAGTGCGAGTAAAAGATACAACTCCAATGTCTCAAGAGGAAGATTAAAATCTTATCAATAAGCTTCCACTATTAAAAATTCTTTTTAATATCAGTCATTACAATTTAAAGCATATAAATAGATAAATTACCAATAGTTGTATGAATTATCCTGCCAGTTTTGATGGTATGCCAGCCTCTCTTCACACAGACATCGCAAACCCAGCCGAATATAAAGGAGCTAATCCACATGGCTAAGTACGGTATCGCTGTTAAGGTACCAGTGGTGGCAATATTAAATTTAAGCACGTCTGTCATATACTTCGGAAGGTCTGTTACCATAGTATAGTAACCCCAATCATGGCCCACCTGTAAAAATAAAATCATTTCGAGGTATGTAAAATGTAATATTATATTTATAATCTAATGTTAATATCAATGGTATATACAGTTAAGAACGCCCACATTTATGCTTACATGCACAAAAATAAAACTTAGTTTAACATTTTTAAACGTTAGTATTTAAGTTGACGTTAAAAAGTTTAATTTAAAAGCAAATATTAAATGATTTTATAGAACTTACTGCAGCAAAAAGTAGGGCCCAAACAGGAACACATCTGACAATTGCTTTCCAAGGGACTGGATCCCTGACGCTTTGAATGTCCGCACTCGTGACCGTTTCGTTCAAATACTTCAACTCCTCGTCAGATATATACGGATGTGTGTTCGGTGTACTGTAGCAGAGAATACTCTGAAGAAGTAATTAATTGCTTGTATTGGAGATAAACGTGATATACGATAAGTATAGTTTATTTTTCAATAAGTTAATCTGTTAAAATATTTTATTGTCAACATAAAATGCACTTAATAGCAAAACAATACTAAGAATATTTAATTTCCTTAATCACAACTGGAGTTTGAAATTATTCAAAACTTCGTATAGTATTTGTGTCTAGAATCCTTTGTTATTATTTAAGTTCCATAATGTAGAGAATTCCCGTAGGTGCCTAAGACATATCTAATAGTTCTAGAATCAAACTCACCCAAACTAAGAACCACAAAATCCCAAAGCCACCAAAGAAGTAGAATACATTTGCCCAGTCGCCATCGCCGGCCATAAGGAAACCGGACATGAAGGAACCAAAGATATTGCCGATTTGAGCACCCCCGAACACCAAGGCACCCTGGCGGGACCTCTCGTGCGGTGGTACCCAACGGGCAAGGACGATCATGAGGGCTGGCATTGTTGGTCCCTGAAATTAGTAACAGCTTTTTTAAATTTAAATTTAGATTTTTTTTTTAATTTAGAAATTAGTAACAATTTTAAACTCCACCACTTGATTGCTAGTTTATCTAACTATTATATTGCTGTAAATTATACTGCGTTACTTACACATATGTAACTTGATAAATAATTTATTATGTTTCTTTATTAATATTGTTATAATAGTACACCAAAAGCTTTACATTTAAGTAAATTGAACGAAAATTTGAACTTTTATAGAAAAGTATTTAAACTCCGCCAGTAAATCTTATTACACTAACAACTGTAGTTTAGGTAACAGATGCAGTTCAAAACTTTAACACTTTGCTGATTTATCGGCTTAAATTGAAAGTAACGATTTAGAAATCATTTCATGGCCTATTTTTATATGTACGAGTATACTCGTATTGTTATTTAATTATTAAAATTCATTTCTTTTTCTCTAACACTATTGTTAACCAGGAAAGATTTTTTTTGTGCTGGCGCTTCATGATATGAAAAGCCTTCTCAATAAAGTCTTTTAAAACATGTACTATTTGGTCACGCCTATTTCCCATAGTGGTAGGCAGACACTAAGGATTTCCATCAAACTTCTTTCGTCTCTTCAACTTTCATGAAAGTCAGCTCAAAATATTATTAGAATTGTAAATTATTAGTAAGAAAATTGATAATTTTAAGTCTAAATGAAATCAAATGTGTACTGACCTCTCCCATACCTTGCAGCACTCGTAAAATGAATAACCAAGTTGCGCCCCCGGCCTTCACAACAACTGGAGTCATTAATGTAAAAATGGCTGTACTCAGGAGTCCAATACCCAATGTCCATTTGCCTCCATATTTTTCAGCTAAATATCCCCCAGGGACATGGGTTATAGCGTATCCATAGTAAAAACCACTCAAGATGAGACCTTGCGTTGACTCGGACCAATCGAAGATCGCGTACTGAAATGGACAGTAAAGTTAGGGCGTTAGGATTTAAAATACAACGTACCTGCAATATAATATTCAAAGTGTTGAAAATAACCCTGTATCCATTTTCGTGTTAAAAAAATTTATGTCGGTACTTAGTATCTATTTATTGCTTAAGCCTTTGAAAGTAGCGATATAATTTGCTGTGTTCAGTTATGCAATGAAATCTGGACCGATATGCTATTTGTACGTAAGCATACAAAATTGCTGATCACTAAAGTACTGTTCAGCCATTAAATACATAGCTTCAGTATCAAATTTTTAGATGAAACAGTAGTGCAACCGCATTTCTGGTAAATAGCTGAAATGGTTTTTATCTGATAATAATTATTTATTTGCCGATGGGGTGGCAGCATTGAATCTCAAAAAAAATGTAATAGGTAACTTATAGGTTTATTAAAAATGTATATTAACTGAACTGAAGTAACTGAGCCACCAGGGGAAAACCAATACGTTGCTGGGTTCGAAGGAGAGCTCTTTTCTTGCCTTTCGGCAAGTGTGAATGCAACCTCAATCTACGTACTGATTTTCTATTCTCTTCGCATAAAAAGGGCATCTTACCGGCTTTAGGCTGATCGTTCCGTTAGCGATTAGCTCGCTTTCATCGGGACAAGCGTCAGGGTCGTAGTGCGATTCCTCGGTCTTCGTATTGTTGACCATCTGCGTGACGGCGAGGTTGAGACACACCCGCATAGTGTAAGCGTTGCACACCGCCAGCAGGCCCATGATCCCGAGGACATACCGCTGGGGAATTAGGAACACTGAGCGGAGAAAACGATTTCATCAATACATAGCTAGTTCTAAATGAAATAGGGGCTATAGTTTTGAATATAGAATACACATAAAATACTTGCACAACATCTAAAGTTCCCTTCGATACTTTGTCATTTTCTAATGAACCATCATATTTCATTACAGACGTTTAGATATATATGACGACTGACTGAATGACTTCTTTGAAGTTTTTTTGTATATAACAAAGAATAAAAAAGCAACGTTTGCAAATGGTTAAAACACTATTTCAAAGTGGTAACTACCTAAAGAGTTGTGACCAAAGATTCGTAGGTACTCGGTAGAACATACATATAGACACAGAACACACATAAAATACTTGCACAACATCTAAAGTTCCCTTCGATACGTTGCCATTTTCTAATGAACCATCATATTTCATTGGAGACGTTTGGATATATAATTAATGACGACTGACTGACTGAATGACTTCTTTGAAGTTTTTTTGTATATAACAAAGAATAAAAAACCAACGGTTTTAAATGGTTAAAACACTATTTCAATGTGGTAACTACTTAAAGAGTTGAGACCAAAGATTCGTAAGTACTCGGTGTCATTAATTTTAAACTTTGTTACTATATCAGAAAACAAGAGAATGTTAGAAGTTGCATTTGTAGAATTTAGTTATTAATGAGATTAACCTTCATGAGTTTTTGTACCAATATATTATCATTACTATATCATATGCTCAGATGCTAATAATAACTCAGTCATAATAACTCTGTTGAATGCTAAATTCAACACAAAAAGACAAACAACAACGAATTCCTCAACAAAAAATAAATATATGTATGAATACGCTTCAAATACAACACACAAATCTACGTAATAACATATTCTAACAGTAAAGCTTTGTACCAAGTTTACTATTTCTCTAAGAAGGCAATATACCTGTGAGTGCCTATTCCTACATTCTATGTATCTCGCTGCAGTACAAGCGTTGTTATATCGCAGTTTGTAAAATAAGTCCGGGATACAAAAGAATTGACGAAATCGAAACAGGTTTTATCAAAAGACGTTTGTATCTGTCGAGATACGAAATTACTAACGGAGTTTATTTAAAATTTAAAATTGGAATATTTATTCATACTGATAATTTTTGCATATGTAATGTATCAGTATAATGACCTTAATTCTGATGTGTTTTAGCGTCGAAACATTATGTTTTAAAACGGATATTGATATAAAGATATTTACATATACGTTTTACACATTATTGTTATTAATAATAGTGAATTATTTCTTAAACAAGCGCACTACATCGTAGACTGCATCTTCGCTTACCATCAGGTGTGATAGCAGCCAAACGTTCGACTATTAAGGTATAACAGATTTTTTTTCTGAACTGTGACAATAGAACAAGTCTCAGAGGCATTATAAACATACGTAGATAGTCAAGAATCTTCCATAATAATAATGAAACATAATCGTAACTGTTGTATTTTTAAGCCGCGCTCCGTGTATTTAATTAATAAACGAACCGTTCACAATGATTATATTGAAATAACAGCCGCTTTGGGTCATAGTTCTATTTGAAATGAAACACGAGTGTGTACCTGCGCTGACCGCATTTATGAAAATGGAGCGTATTTTCCACGAAGTTTACATAAACACAAAGACATACTTTACGACTTGTTTATTCTAGTTCAGAAAGCACGATTATTATGTTTGTTCTCATATAGGTACCAGGCATTTATGAAGGCATATATACATATGTTTGTTAATTATGTATGAATACAATTGATATCCTAGAAGCTGACGTTAAGTTACCCTTAATAAGTTACTTAAGATCTTTATTCCTTTTTGTATAGAACGAAATGTGAAGCAACAAAAAGGCGAACTTTATGCTGAAAGCTCTCTCCTAGAAAACCTTAGGGGTTGTACACAATGTGACAAAGTACTTACATTTTGATATGTTCTTCCGCCATCTTGGTATCATTTCAACGTATACAATAAAAAGCAATGACACTAATGTAACTCCAGACCTGTAAACAAAATTAATGTCTTATATATGTGTTGCATTTTAGCGTACATTAGTTCCCAATTTGGTCAAACCACAACGCAATTTGTTGTGTTATGGTTTAACGTTGACTTATACACGCAAGTAATATTGTTCAGTGCTACTAATAGACGTATCAACCCTACTGATATTGGATTCCGTAAATGTGTGTGTTGGCTTGTCCTTGTTTCAAATGGCAATGGAGAAAATAAGATGGATGGATGGATGAGTCCAAAATCACTCGATTTTAAGGGAGCAGAACACGTTGAATTGATTTCCTTAGAATTTTTTACCCGAAATTATTTTTACCTAAATTACATTTTATACATTAACGTTACAAATATTGGAAGATTACAGAGAAATCATTTAGAGCCACAGTAAATAAAAATAAATCTTAGTGAATTAGGAAAACAAAAAAGCCTCAACAGTGAGACTGAAAAATCAGTGGCAAATAACGCAAGTAACCAAATGTACATTAAAATTTATGTATCAACTTTCATTTTTATCACGTTTTGGAAAACCTATAGTACATACATATATATACATAGATTGAACTAACGGAAAATTGATCCTGCACTGCACATAAAGAGTAATGGGAGTCTGACTACACACTGAATGCTTTATCTGTAAGTTGTTTGTTTGTACTACAATCCGTTTATCGAACAATAAACTTTATATTAAATGGTGACGTAACATAATGCAGAGCGGAACGTAATCTGGGAACGATACTAATATTACAGAATGTCGGTACTAATAAATATTTCAAGTACTAATAAAACATAATATCTTTGTTGCGTTTCACGTGAAAGGGCTTTGAAAGTTAACTAAATACAATATTGTTTCCACACAAAATAGCTTCATAATTGAAATTGGAATGGGAATTCATCCATCAACCTTACGAAGTATAGTACTAGACGTAGGTCTTCCACAATGGGCATCAATCCAGTTTATGTCTGGCTCTTCTGAATTTGTCATTAACCCTTAATCTTTCCTTAATCCTGAATCTTTTCTCAATCCTGTATGAATCTTTCCTGAATCCTGAATCCCTCTCAAATTATCAAAACACCTTGCCGTTGCTAACGTGATCATTCTCTCTGTATTGTTACGTCATGAAATCATGTATATCACTATCAAAATCTAACTTCCAAATCGATAAAACACGTTTCAAGTAGGTTCACAGTTTTCACTACTTGCATCAAGCAAGTTTCATATTATACCAAAAGATAAATTTTACGGCTAGTTGGTTATGAACATAAAAACTGTTGAATATCTTATAAAAATATTTCTAGAAACACATAATTCGCTAGATGTTGCAAAACAAATTCTTTTTAACACATTTATGGGAAACGTAATATAAAAGTAAAGTAGTCACCAAAAAAAATATAAGATATTAAAACAAGCTTCAGTAGGTACCTAAATGTGCGTATTGAACGCGTGTCTGAGTCCTCGGTAAATACTTTTATCGTTCAATAAACTCATCCGAGAATGTGGCTCCTTCAATATATAAGTCAAGTATACAGTGTTTGACATTTTATAGAAACACTAATTATAGTCGTGATAAAAATACATTTCGCTCGAGATTTGTAAAAGACATTCCAGTCACAAGTTGACGGGTTGAGAATTTTTAACAAATATTTTTCTTTGATTATATTATGTAGGTGTTAGCAAAAATTAACTGTTGAATTAACTACATATATGCTATGAATACCCGTGAATGATATTATGTTATATATTGGACAAATATTAACATGCTTAACGTTTAACTCCACAAACCAATCAAAGAATCATTATTTTAATACAGTGCTTTTGACTATTTTCATATAGTTTATACAAATAATTTAACGAGAGTAATAAATCTAAGAGGATTATGTACTTAATCGGCTGTATAGATGCATCGCTTCATTTGACATGTATTTGGTACTCAAATGAAGGTCTCAGTGTAAACCACGTTGGAAAATTGTGACACTTGGCGTTCCACAAATTCGATATTCCAATGTCACAACCGGTTCTCGTTGGGGACGGCAATAAATTTTATGCCGACCTGACATTTTGTGCAAAGATCTGGGATAGATATGTGCGTGTCGAAACGTACACTACGTAAAATTTTGCGCGACAGGTGTCACTGTTTAATTTCGAATTTTCCACGCCATTCATATGAAGTTTTGAAAAAATTTGCATCACAAATGACACGTATATATTTTAGTACAAATATGAATCGTAAATTAATTTTTCATTTATGTAAATTTTATAGAGCTAACTGTAATGGAATTGACAAATATATACTGGGTTGATTGAGGGTATATGTACTTATTTTTGTTTTTTTTTTTTATTTAATGGACCGGACAAAACCAACAAAAAACAAATGAAACTTATATCCAAAATGTAGTGCGTAGGTACATGTAGGTTATTATAAATTATGACAGTCTATATTTTTTTTGTGGTTAGTAATAGTACCTACTGAGCCAGAAGTCGAAGGTTGATTTCCAAAATTATATCATACATATGTTAAAATGTATACAAAAAATATTAAATCATTGACAATGTAATTTCAACATTTGATTTATGTTTATCCTTTCACCATGCACGTACCAACCGTGACCGTGGTTCCGTAATTATTACCTCGGTATACTCCTAGCAATATGAAATTATTGTGACCTTACCACGAGTAGTTACTGACGTGCTTACTTATTGCATTAAGTTCAATTCGAAGGACCTAAGTAAAACCATGAAATGTTTATCTGTGGTAAACAATATTTTAACCACACTAACACAGAATACAACTCACACTCAAACAATAAGACGAAAGTAATAAAAAAGGAACATAAAGAAAATACAAAAAACAAAAATGTTTACAAAATAATTTATAAAAGTAGGCAGATAGGCGGTTGCTAGAAATTCGGCTTTTGTAAAAGTTGCGATTTTATAATCTCACGTCTATAATGATAAAGATTGGGTACTGACGACATACAGCAAAGTGACAGAAGTTGAGATTAAAATGAATATAAGGACAAGTTATCACCACAATATAAGCTAAGAATAAAAGTATAATATAATAACCGTTAAAATTAGGTAGTAGATGTTTCAATGTGTATATTAAACGAAAGTAAACTTTTCAATTTTTTCAGTTTTTATTTCTTTTACCTAAAGAGTGCATGCGAAAGACAGAGTTGTGTTTACCGTTTACTTACATCAAAATTTAAATTAATCTTTTTCTTATAATATGTATGTATATTATACAAAAATTTTACATTATTTCTCATTCAAGTCAAACACCTGAAGCCTGCGGAATATAATTAGTGACAGCCCAAAGTTATTAAAACCCTTTCGATTTCCGGACTTTTAAATTTTCTATGAAAGCTAGGTTAACAGATTTTAAGTTTAGATCTTCTTCCAAAAAAATCGTATCGTATTTAAATACATAAGTAAATAAGTATATATCTGTAACATTGACCAGTTTTGTGAAAACTGGGTCTTATAGTATGTTAGCAGAATATATATTGTGAAAACTGATATTGAGATAAAGAATAAGAAAGAATCAAGTAATCTGAATCAAATATATGTAGATAAGAGATACAATTTTACTCTTTCCTTTATATCAAAAATATTGTGTAGTAACAAGTTCCTTTATCATTTGAGATTTGTGTCTTATTTGTGATAAAATACGAGACATTTCTTATATCAATTTTCTTAAAAATAATACGTAATTTGTTACTTTAATACACGAAGTATATTAAACATTACATTATTATGTGATACAAGAAAACAATGAAACTAGTAACACAAATATAATGTCTGTAATCATAGCAATTTGTTTTGTTCGAAAATAACTCAAAATATATATTATACATAGAACTAAAAAGGACCAAATATGCACTCTGTTTTCTCTGTAAAAATGAATTAGAGGACTTTAAAAGCGTGCAATAATGCCATGATTTGTAATATAAGATATCTGTTCAGAAATAAAATGTTGGGTTAGTTTTTTAAGGCCCAATAAAACTTAAATTTGTATTCCAACCGCGTGCCGCAGCAAGGCAATTATAAACAACTTGATTCAATCAATAATCGTGAGGTCGACTACTTTCTGGCAATACAAGACATTCTGCATCAAGCTTTATAAGTTAATCGAACTTTTGAGAACTTCAAGTTGTATAGGTACAAGCAAAACATGTGTAATCCTTATTGCAGGTATCACTACATAGT
>DWEM01002191.1:0-12508 GCA_018245935.1 Agara belti belti
GAATTCAGAATATTGACTGCCAAATATTAATAGTTTAAATAATTAAAGAATAAACACATTCTTAATATTTTATCCCTTGTCAGATTCTTAGCGATATAAAATATGAATACGACACCTCAAAAGACCGCGTTTCACTAAATGTTGCGCTTCTTATAAGTTAGCTGGTTATAGACTTATACAAAAAAGTAAATTTGTAGTGGAACATGTTGAGCACTGTTCACATTGGCATCGTTTTTAAAAGGTTCCAAAACATACGCATGTTGTAAAGCTTTTTGTAGTTTTTATTAATCGATACCTGTGAGTATGGTTATCGTTATCGTTATCAATACAACGCAGACGGACAGGTGAACCTTTTAACGCCTATGACGTAACCGATATACTTAGAGCGCGAGTGTTGATGGGCAGGTGCGGAGGGAGACCAAGGCTTTCCTACCTCGACCGAACAGGTCGGTAATAATAATAATAATTCCTCTATTTTCATTGACGCTGTTGTTTACATAAATTAAAGCGAACTGGGAACTACTTTTATGCACAAAAAGTCTGTAGTAGGAGCCTTCGCTCTGCCGATACAATAATAAACAATAAGAACATTTGAACGTAACAATCTATATACATAATTTACATTCTTTAAATGTTACTAAATTATTAAAGGTGCACTTGTGTGTGTGTGTGTGTGAGTGTTCGGGGGTGCAGAGACTGTCAACTCTGGCGTGTATGCATGAAGAGAGTGTTACATGTAAGAGAGGCACGTTAAGTTCGCAAGGATAGTGATATTAATCTTTCTGTCTACGGTGTTAGGGCCTTGGCGTAATGGTATAATAATAATAATAATGTAAGTAAGTTTTAGTAAAAAAATATTGTAGGTTTCACGACAACATTCACGGAACATTTTTTTTGTTTTAACGTAGTCATTTTATGTACGTAGTCATATTTTCCTGTTTAATCGGATTCAACCACATACGTCATTTATTGACGCGTTACGTCAAACTCACTCCGATCCTCTCCTCCCGTCGCATATCATTTCGGTCATTGATCTCGTTTACTTTTACTTAAATTTCTCTTATCTTTTGATATAAGGTAGTCAGTTTGCATTTTCGTAAATGGTCCTGTAGCCTTTTAACGAGGCTCAACTATCGTAATATAACCGCAACGAGTGGGATAGATCGCTGAACGCGTTCTTTTGAGGAAAATGTTTTTGAAAATCTACCATTAGAGGTCATTAAACTAAAAGACACTAAGTACACACGACTGGTTACTTTACAGATTGCTAAAACCAGACAACGAGCATTGTCCTTTGATCCGTGATGTCAATGTGATGCAGCGATCACTGATTATATTATTAAATTGAGTGCTAAGATTACTATCGAATTTAACTGTTTTAAGTAAATTAAAGTCAAGATGTTAGATGTATTTGACTAGTGACATCTTCGTTTAAAAACCATGATAAATCTACATTCATAGCTAAATTATACAGTTTGATTTTAAATAGTTCGTGATAGAATCTTTAAGATATTGATATAGCCATTAAACAGTCACGTAATGGGTTTCGTTAACATTCGGTTTAAAATGCAAACTGTCTTGTTAATTAATTGTTATGACAATCAGAATAAAACATTAATTAATTGTGCTTAGTAGAAAGTCTCACGGTCATCCCTAAAGTATCGAATGGGTGTGTTTCCATTTTTACCAATTGATATAGAAACAATTTGAATTATTTTGTTTAACTTTTGCATACTAGCCAACATTACACGGTAAAAAAATGTCGTTTACTGGAAACTGCTGAATATGATTACGAATAAATTTATAGATAAAAAATGGGTGCCGTAAATAGGTTGATTTTATTATATAAACGAGAACAGAATTTAAAATTGCAATTAATGATTGCATACAAAGTAAGAATATTCATGGAATCGACGAATGCATTTGTGGACTGTTTATAATGGAAATTGTATAACCGTGAGAAATCGGGCGGGTCAATTAGATTATAATAAACTAACTGTTACCCGCGGCTCCGTCCGCGTGATCAGTACCAGAAATACATCAATACCAAAAACATAAATCGATCCGTCGCTCCGTTTTGACGCGAAAGGAAAAACAAACATACACTCGTTCGCATTTATGATATTAGAATGGCTATATGTTTGCTTGTAATTTTCACATAATGAATTTCTGTTAAATTCTACTAAGTACACAAGAATTTGTTAGTAAAAATTTTCGTCATCCTCATTCTTGATTTTAATTTATGGGTGATTTAAACGTATTTATTCATTGTTACCATACAACCGGCCTGGACCTTCTCGCGGGGGGTTATGGACGACCGAATCCAGCCGTATCACAAAAGGTGAACGTATCCCACGCTTAATAAAAACGTAGGAAGCAATAACTGAATAGCATAAGCGAATAACAATGCGGTCGTCGATCGCTCGTAAGTTACATCAGTTTTTTTAATGGCGGAAGACAATCATTTACAGCAATAAATTACATTGTCGGTAATAGGGGCAATTCGCCGTGGAGTTGTATGAATTGAGCCATTTCGTGCGTTACGCCCTTACGGCGTCGTCGCAAGGCTGGCGCTGACGTCACGCCGCTGCTGAGGACACGCGCTCAATGTGTGAAGCGAATCGCCTTTCGGATGCGGCACTTAATGACCTATAACCGTCCAGTAGCCGACAGACAAAAGTGTGTCGTGACGCTTTATGATAAAACACAAAATGTAACGTCGCCTCTGCGTGTAGACAGAGCAGGGGAAGGTCACGGAACGCTAAGGACGGTTTCCTGGTTGCTGTGCTAATTGGCCGGCCGCGTTGTCCTTCTCTGAACGGGAATCCGCTTTCTTTGTATGCTTCTTGAAAGGTTTATGGATTCTTTGTTAAGGTGCGGACAGATAAAATTTAAGTATGTCAGAATTTCACGTTGAAATACGCACGAGAAGCACGAGATGCATCTTATTTACAGTGATTGTTGATTTTACGAGAGGAAAGATAAGAAAAAGATTTCGATAAACCATATTTCAGTTCGTCTTTTACATAATTACGGCGAAGTTAAGACGCAGGTTGATTGTAACACGCGAAGAAATCTCTAAAGTAATGTTCTAAAGCAGAATATTGATCTGTTCTCCAGATCTTCCAAAGTAATTGTTTCAATTTGACAAATGACATGTTGTGATATCCTAGATTCACCGAGGCGTGGGCTATAAAGGTATAAAGTAATATGAAATGTAACACTTTAATTAACTGAGGTTTTAATGAAAACATTTTGAAACCAGGAATAATCACTTTCTAGGCATTCCTAGACTGTACCCCACTTACCATCAGATGAGTTTGTTCCAAGCCAACGCAAAGGTTTCTACAAATATATAAATAAAATTGAATAGTCTGTCTGTGATTTCAAAATAACTGTTTTCTCAAGCGTTTATAGTTATATACACGATACTAAAACACATTTTTTTCTGGATTTTTTGACTGTTTTTCTATGTTTTTCTTTCTTGGGGCTAAGTTCTGGAACGGCTGAACTGATTTTAATGGGACTTTTGCTGGAAAATAGAGGACAGTAGAGGGTGACATATAGGCTACTGTTTATCACAAAATTCCAACGGGATCGAGATCTACACGGGTAACGCTGCGGGACACAGCTAGTTATACATAAAAAAGGTACAGCCTACTTTCGTATATACCTATTTTATAATGGGATAATTTTTGTCTAAGTAGTGGTTGCATTATTTAGCTTTACTCTTTTACAGGATTTTTTATGTGTTTAAAATACACATAGTTTCGTATCAATATTACCGGTTTTACCGGCAAATGTATAAAATATAAACCGGTAATGTATATATATTTTTATTTGACCGACGGTAATATTTGACCGATGCCTTACACACAATAAATGTAGGTACCTACTCTCACATCGCACTCCATGGTGCACGGGATCCATGCTAACGTCTTGAACGGTTCTTCATACAATGCAAAACGCCTCACTTGCGTCATAAAGCACACGCGATAAATAAAATGCATTTTACTTGCATTATTCATTGAATGCGCACACGACTGCGTATAGTGTTGATCTTAGCGGCAACAACTATTCTTTTCGTAATATCAAAAGTATTTTTCATCATATAGGTAGCTGACAGGTTTTAAAAATAGGGTGATTAATTAGATTTACGTGAATTTTTGGACTAGCCAGACGGTTCAGACAAGTTTTTCAACCTAATCATTGCTCGAAACGAGACCGTCTCGGAAAGTGCATACGTCACAAGTTGTTTGTTATACGATTTGTGATATAAATTCATTGCAACTGAACGCTTGGTGGCTCATAATAAACACTGAGGTATATCATAAATATTGTAATATTCATCATTCTAGAGGTATATGTCTTTGATCTATTTCATTGTACCACTGTTACAGAAGTTCTTGGTCTGCCACGCCAACTAAATGCGGTTTGGTAGACATTTTACAGGAGATGTGCAGGGTCCCTACTTATGTTTTCCTTTCAGTAGTATAGTAAAATATTTAAACATAAAGACACTTATAATTTTGCAAATTCAGGTGCTTGACTATCTATCCTAGACCTCCGGAATGGGAGACTGAAATTAAAACTACTGAAAGCCTGAAAAACTAATTGGAAAATTTCAATCTTCACTTATATTGCAATATTTTAGCAATATCTTAATCTTAATATCTTGAATAACTTTTCAGTAGGGCTGCTATAAATTCTATCTTATATATCGAGGTAAAGTCTTAAAAGTGGAGGGGTGTTAAAAAAATTTACACTGAAATTAAGATTAGTTTTTGTGTACGTAACCATAATTTTGCGCAAAACTAGGATTTGTTAAAAAGGAAAATTTAAATTTAGCGATTTTACTTTATGGAAATACCAACGAAGTAACTGCTATGAGAAATTGAAGTAAAAACGGTTCTTTGTTTCAAGCGTTCTGCACCACTCGCTTGGAACTTTTTATCTAAAGCGATTTATAGATGTGTAGTACCAATTTTGATCTTATGCCCTTGTAATAAAGTATATTATGTAAGATCACATCATGCAGAGTTTATGACTACAAACTTACAATGCTAGCATTCATTAAGTCTGCCATCGGTCGTTAATATAAAACCGTTAATTTAACATTAATCGACAAGAAATTGTAGTTGTATCGTTTTTTATTGAAAATTGTAGTTAGAAGATACAAGTTTATCTACAAAAGAGATTGTTGTTGTTGTAATGGATTGTTGTTGTTGATTGTTAAATATGTAGCGATAAAAAAAGTAGCATTGAATGATTTGTATTTTTTCCATTTCTCGTCTCATTGCGTGTTAGGCTCTGGACTAAATGGAGTCAGACATGGCTTATCTGGAAGCCTTTAATAAGAGTTAGAAATGTATGTACATATATATAGTTTATGAGTAGATAACATATGATAGTAGAGTTCACAAATGATAATAGACGCTCTACATAGTCTAGGATCAAATGCCCGTGTGTTTGGCTGTATCAAGATATTATTATTATTTTAAAATTTAATAGATGTTGGAATTTCATATCGTTGCAATTTCGTTAATATTGTTAATTGTAAGAAGTATTTGTAGTCTTCGAAGCTGATTAAACAGACTAGCATAATTCATTGATAATCTTATCCAAGTGTTGCGTCCTAGTACAGAACTTTCCGGTCATTAAATACAAAGACACCAATACACTATGTTTATATCGTTATCTCTACCGATGAGGGAAAATTAAGTGCACGATAAGATAAACACGCAAAACAATAGATTAAATGCAATTTAATGTAGATAGAAGATAAACAAACAATCTATCTCTACATAGTACAAAACAAAACCGCTTCCCGCGTGTTTGTGTTTCTGTACGCTTACATCTTTCAAACTACGTAAGGGATTTTAACGAATTGAGGATGAAAGGCAAAAATATGAAAAATCGATAGAATTTTGATTTGTAGCTACCCTTTTTTTCTTACCTATCCAAGTCTGTGTTAGCCAATAAACACACAACAATGTAACATGAACCTGCATACTATAATGATTGCAAATGCCCATGGATGTTGTTTGCGTCACTGTGAATAGAGAAGTCATGTTCCGTTTCAATGTATGCATAATGAGAATTGAAAACTCGTATGCGATAAAATGAAACCTATTTTTGCGTACTTCCTGTATACTTGATCGTATACCAAGAACATTCTTTCAAGCGGCCGTAGGTATGTTTGCCGATAACATTTATTTGGAAATAAACGTGGATAAGACAAGCTATGATTTTTGATAGGGATAAAATAATGACATAATGTGATATTAGGATTGGGGTAGAAAAGTACAAGTGGATGAATTGGTGTGCCCGGGATGTTTATTTACTAGGGATGGTAGGCACAAAGGACATATTGAACGGATAATGATAGATAGAAGTGAACAGAGCGTTGCACTTCTTTACGAGTAGGCGAAATATGTCCACAAAGGCTAATCTGGCGGAAGACAGAAGAGTGCTCGTTTCATCACAAATGTATGGTGGTGAATGTTGGGTATAGCAGCAATATCAATAGTTGTTTTATATATGCACTATGTAATGCGGGGCATTAATCTAATCATATATTGAATTCCAGCAACCATGCCCCGCCTCGAGCAGCCTCCTCCGGAAGACTTTCGGCGCGTGCTTCGCGAGAAAGCGCTAAGCCACAGCTTGTTCTACCTGAAGCTCGGCGCAGGATTGCCGGCCGGGCAAGCGCGCGAGCCTGCGCTGGCGCAGACGCCGCGACGTCCCAGCGGCAGTGCGCTCGTGCGCGCGCCGGCGACCGCGCGCGTCACTCGCCACGCACAGCCCCGCGTCTCCGAGCTGCTGCGGCGATTCGAACCCGCCCCCATGCAATATCTGCGCATACCGCGAGCCTCCACTCCCCCCGACGACATCACGTCCTCCGACGACGACGACCGCGCCGCGGTGCGCCGCCGCAGCCGCGATCTGAGCGACGACTCCGCCGTGGAGCTGGAACCGAGGCGACGCCACTCGCACCCCCGAGACATCACACCACCTCCCGAGACTATGTCGCCGAGACGGGAGAGGACCCTGATCGAGGCTCACGTGGTGGAGTTAGGTCGGAGGGGAAGCGAGGGCTGCGAGACTAGGGGCCGATGTGTGAGGACTCCGAGCGTCGTCGTGAGCGACTATTCCGACGGCGTGGCGGTCGGCGCGACAGAGGAAGAGGTCGACTGGCTTCGGGCAAGATCGCTGTCGGCGGATTCAGCTTGCTCCTCGTGTTCCACTCTATCCAGTCGCGACGACGAGGAATTCGAGTCCCCGGCACTTCCAAAAAAGGTAAGTTTGCTTTTGTATATTGCAATTTTGTTTCATATCCTGTTCATATTGAAAATATTAGGCGACCACTGCGAGGTGTAAATTAAACGAAATACTTAATTGTCTTACTTTTCTTAGAGAAATGAAGATAACTATCTCTGATATAGCTTGACATTGAGATTTTTTTGATAATTGTTAATGTGATTGATAACACGTCACTTGGTCAGGGTAATTCATATTATAATCATAGTCACGTTGGATATATCTTTATTGTTTACATTAATGCATATTTGTTTATGCTTTACATCGTGTAAGCATGCAATCTGGTTGAGTACCTATTGATATTTACGTACTGGATGTGTTGCATGCCGAAGTGTATGCATACTTCTTAAACGTAGTGTTATTTAATGGTTGTAATGCCAGGCATCGAATGACTCATAACGAAATTGATTTGTAATTCTGTTAAGTTGCCTACTATTTGTTTGATAAGTGTTTTAAGTAGGTATCAACAATTTTTTGTACGTGTTTCGGCTCCAAATAGCTCCGTTCGAGAGGTTATTTATCGAACGACTCATAAAAAAGCAGTCAGGAATAGCCGACGGATATAAATCTTCTCCTCTCATTTGATTGGTATTAAATTACTACTTGTTTATTTACAACCGCACGCGATGTTAAGGCAGTGTTCAATGGCAAGGTCGTAAGCTCGAGAATTTGGCGCACTAAATTCCACTTACCTAAATAGATTCCTGTTATATAAATAATTTTATCTTAAAAAAGATATTTATCGTTCAATGTGTCTATTATAATTATATTCGTCGGGGAATAAACGGTACCTTTCGCTTCTGAACTGCTAATAGTTACATTTAAAATAAAACTTTGATAAAATAATAATGAGCGATCAGTCACAGATTCAAGCGTTTTTTTATGTATTCCCCTATACGTTTCAGTGAAACTATTAAAGTTATATTCAAATTTGTGTTGTGAAGCATATAAATAAATTTTCACGTTAAAACGATACACACGACGGCATTATCCGGATGAAAGTAACATTCAATTGGCCTGCAAAAGTTCAGGTAATAAACGTAATGTAAACTGTTTAAACTGGCTCCAATTTAAATGCTGAGTTTATATATTTATTTATCTTTGGTGCACTCGTTGACTAACTGGTTGACTGATTCATGCGGTCTGATTATTTTCTTGCTAAACTCACAAGATTTATACTTCGAAATGTGAATATAAAAATAAATATACCATGGACGCTACGAAATAGAATTTCTTTTAAATCTTTTGACCTTTGGAGGTAAAGGATTTGATAGAGATCGGTAGGTAAAAAATGCTATGTAATATCTAAGTACTAAATTAAAACTAAACAACTTACGTCTACCGTTACCTTCGAACCGAAACATAGACAATTGTACCTATTAATTTAACATTACCTTAATTAAATACGAGTGCAACACGTTATGGGAATATAGTTCGAACAAAATGTACAACGCTATCTAATAGTATGTAACATTATAAAGTTATACAATGTTATAAATAATCTATAATATTACTCTCAATTCATATAATACACTTGCATCAAAGCAGTAGTGATGTTGCCATGGTAGAAACAACACAATGTGCAGACTAAGGCATCTTGTATGATACGAACTTGGAGTAGGTATTACAAAAATAATACGACTGGATTAAAAGGTAATTGTTTGTCTACTGGAAGTACTTAACTATACTTATAAAAGACGGGTACAATCATAAATTGTCGTCTTTATGCGAGGTTAAAGTGAAATAACTCTTATGTAGAAATTAATTTCGCTAACAAATAACTGTAATTTTACTTAGAAAAAGAAATAACACGTGGCTCGTCACGTGGTTTGTATTATGATAAGTGCCTGTAAATCTTATGAAAAACTTTAACAAAGGTCGTAATGCTTATAAATGTTACTGAAATTTAAATTAAACAATACTCTATTACTCTATGAAATATATAGATAAAGATATTATTCAAATTTTCATGTACGTGGACATGAAAGTAAATTGCATTTATATTATATTTAGTTATGATTTTTTAAAATTAATTATTTTATGGACTTAAAGGTACTTTGAATAAATAATTAATCGACGCTATCACGCAACATATCAATTGATATATGTAATGATAATCTAAAAGATCTATTAGAATATCACATGAATATTTGATAAAGACGATATGAATTTGATTTAAAAAAATCGATTTTAGGTCATTAAATCTGTGAACGATCTAATAAACAAATTGGCGGCATGATTAATTTTTTTTAAAATTCCTAACAGTCAACCATTTGGCTACTATGTTGCCTGATGAAAATACATATGAAGTGACGTAGAATATAAAATCCCGTACATTATTTACCTCATTGTATTGTTTCAAGGTACAAAAATAGATGTACAAAATCAAATTAATTAATTACGTAATTATTTTAATAATAACAATAAGTATATAATGATGGTTGATAAGTTTTTCAATACGACTATTAATTTATAAATAATTCTTATGAAATCGCGCATTTCAAATCTTATATTGTTACATTCCGCCATTGATACTTTTTAGTAGCGGCGCTGTTTAAAAGTGCTATCAAAAAATACGTCACATTTAATATTTTATCGCATAATACAGTAACAGTATCCTGTTGACGTCGGTAGAATTCCATGACCGTTGAATGTGAGCTGGTGTTTGATTAGATTTATCGCGTGGAGCGACAAGTTCCAAGCTTTCAAAAAACAATAGCGAAATCCAAGCTCTGAATTTTCTGCTCTGACGTATTCGATAGGCATCTCTTTTAACCAATGCCTATTTATGCAAACACTGTAAAACCGTATTCAATGTCCAATTGGGGTTGGTATCGCATTGTGAACATTGTAATTTTGTATTCAACGTACTTACGTTACTACGCAAGCATCGCTGGTACTTCGGTGTGAACACGAATATAATCTGTCGACTATTTTGCCGCACTCTTCATAGAGCTCTATAACCTTTTCATGGTGCTGCTCTTTTAAATTAGGTATGTATTTTGTATTGTATTACTGCCTGTTTAAAAGCGGATGGCGACATCCGTCATTTACACGGTCAATGTTATTGTCTGCGGTAAATAGAGCGTAGCGCCTTCAGTTGTGTTCGTAGTAATTAGGTAGCTTTTTATTAGACTAAGTACGAAATGCGATGAGACGAAGTTGAATACAAAATTCCGTAGTAATCTATGAAAATATAGTCATTGCGTCAGTTGTAAAATACGAATATTACATTTTACAATACGTGAATATTACATTGTACATTTTTTACGACTCAAAAAGCCAATGGTTTTCGTACTGTGTTCATTAGATTACACAAAGTTAATATATTAAGTCATCTATATATCGATATGCTCACAATAGTTATAATATTGGGCCAATTAGCACCCCGTACAAGAACAAATTACAATATCCAACTCCTTTAAGATACCTATTTGCATCCCTCTGGTTTACCAATCCCCCTGGGTAAGGAGTGCAATGGTTATCTTTCGCATTGAGCGCTGCAAATTTGCTTTTCTACATAACTTCTGTCACTTACGCTAATCCATTTTCTTGAAACCTTTTGATTTCGAAATGCGGTGAAAATGATAACACTCATAAAGCGGTTAATATAATCTTGTCGCCTTTATTGGGATATTATAACGGATGGTTTTTGTGGCCTTGCAATAACTAGGTCCCTGTATGATGTATAAAGAAAATGACAACATGATTTGTTCGCTCAATGGACCGAGTGAATGTTAAATATAGTTTCAATTTCTCCACTTGCTATCATTCTCTAGATAGTACGAGCAGTGGATTGAAATGTTTATCGGATAATGCCTATAAAAAGCCATGTGTCTCTCATGACCTCCCCTGAAAGACATTCACAGAACTGTCATTTTATCATTCTGTCAATGGTTTGTATTTAAAATCGTTCGTTAAAATAATGAATATTGTTACTTTGTGCAGATAGTGCCACTTAAAGATTGACGCGATCTCTCCAAGACTCACTGTTGTCTAGGTTATCAGTTTTACTTACGTTTGAAATTCTTAAAGTGCTTTTATTTAGTCTTCCAGAAGCCAATATTAGCGTATGCAATAACAATCCGCCTTCAATATTGTTAACATTTTGCACAAATGTTTATAAATACGCAAGTTTCATATCTATGTACGTTTCTATCTTTAAGAATGTAAATAAACGCTTTAAAGGTACAAGTTTATTATATCTCTTTGCTTACTCATAAAAGAAGCTGTTGGCTTACTCATAAAAGGCATCTTCGCTATTTTCCAGCATTGCAAGAGACCAAACCAAACATTCAAAGTTTGACCACGTTTTTAGCGAGTACATTTTAAGACGTTTTCACAAATTTTCTGTTCAATTCAAATACTTTTTAAGCGCCGCGGTGTAATTTACGTCAGTTACTGAATTATGTCAAATATTGTGTCAGTTATTCGAATGTAAATTTGCTCATATCTGACACAATGTGTGGTGTGTCACAAAACTCGAATTCATCTCACGGACGCTATTGACGTCACATCAAACTTGTATAATACTCATTTTAATGTCGGGTCGACTATATTTGAGGTCTGTGCTTGTTCATTATATTTATTTCATACGTAACGTTACTAGTTGAAAATTTTAATTTGGTGAGTTCGTTGTGATTTTTATTGCTTATTGTAAATTGCTATTTTGCAGTGTAATGTGGAAATGATCGAATTTTTGCATGCTTTTTTGTTTCGCATGCTCTAAACGATTGTGGGGTAATGACCTGAGCTAAATTGTTTTATTTTTCTCCATTTGAACAATGGTCCGATGCAATTAATACCAATCGAATGTGTTTGTTATTTTTGTTTGTTCGTCAATTTTCTTTTATTACTGCGTCGTGCCTAGATAAAACGAGCTGTAGACAATGCGATAGTTTAAAAATGACTTCCATGATTATTTCTGTAAACAGCTCACACGAATAATAAACACAAGAACAGGTAACTTCTCGACAATATAAGCACTATCGATTCCTAATTCTTAATTTTTCTCATCGTCAAAAATCTATGAAAATTTCTAAACATTTGATTCAGAAATATATTTGAAAATGTAAAATGAAATTTATAGTTCGCGATTCGTTGCAACTTCGTTTACAATTTCCGAATGCATTTCCGAATACGTACAGGTATATTATGAAGCCAGTATCGTGTCGATATTAACTTGTGA
>DWEM01002192.1:0-12504 GCA_018245935.1 Agara belti belti
AAAACGTAACATCACGCCTGTATTCCCCGAAGGGGTAGGCAGAGGAGTGTAGTACACCCCCACATTTCACCAGTCACCAAAAATCGTACAATATTCGTGAAATAGCAATTAACATTAAATAGGTAATAAACAACTATTCTTACACTGAGTGATATTAAATGATTATATTTATATAATAATTGATTCGATGTTCCGTGTCTTCTAATCTATGGATATTAATAATGTAATTCCGAAATATTAGACAAATCGATGCCATTTTGTGTTGCGTGATCGATGTTAACAAATGACTACGTGATTGTTGCTCTACATTGACGATTTCATTGTTTTTCGTTTTGTAATATCTGTAAAACTTCATATTTATGAAACGATTAATCGTCCTTGGTACCTACAAATATTAAACATAATATTAACACTTGCCAATTAATTGCCGTTAATGGATGAAAATAATTAACAAAATTGCGCTTGTAATTACGACTACAAATTACTTTCTCAAGTTGGAAAGTTGCGTAACAAATAGCGAAGTTGTTTTGATACGGCGAGTAGAGTGCTTCATAAATTTTACCGAGGGTGTTATCACCGCGCTACATTCTGTCGCCGGTGACTTGACTTTCTGTGCCACGGCTGCGCGCGGCGGGGCACGCGGGCGCGGGGGGTGACGTCACGGTCGACCGTGGCAGTGAGCAGTGAGAGCGGCCGCGTCGCGTCGCGTTCGTTCGCTCGCTCTACGTACTCCGTTGACGACGGTCGCGCGCGCATAACGTGCTTGTTTTCTCGTTTCGAATGTCCGCGGCAACCTCGGCGCTCTGCATCATCGGACATACTCGTGTGTCTCCCGTCTCACCTGTTGCACGAATTGTTACCGGCTAGTAAAAAGATACCAAACGAGACTTCCCGTCTTATTGGAGTGCAGTACGGCTTAGAACACTGTGAGAAACGATTTGTTTCGGTTTCTACGCTGCGACCGGCGACCAGTGTCGATTATAGCGTTAGATAGTTCAGTGACGGAAAAGTGAAGTGATAGAAAAGTCTAAGTTTGTCGGAGGATGTCCGTCGGCGATCGCGGCTTCGTGTGACGCGCTCGTCGACATGAGACGCCGCTGGTCTAATAACGGAGGGTTCCAGACGCTGCGAATGCTAGAGGAGAGCTCGTCGGAGGTGACGTCTTCCTCGGCTTTGGGTTTGCCAGCGGCTATGGTCATGTCGCCGGAGTCGCTCGCCTCGCCGGAATACGGGGGGCTGGAGCTGTGGGGTTACGACGATGGCATCACTTACAACGCTGCGCCGTCGCTGCTCGCCAGCACGTGCACAATGCAGCAGCAGGCACCTACGCAGACGCTGCCATCAATGCCGTTACCAATGCCTCCCACGACGCCCAAATCGGAAAACGAATCAATATCATCAGGTCAGGATGGATTTTTTTTATGTGGTAATTTCGAATTTAAATGTTTAAATTTGTATCGAGTTTTTGTATGCAAATGTTTACACGAATTTTTGGCGGCAAGCGTGGCGCTCGGCGCGAGAGGCCGAGGCGCCGGCTGTCATCGACCTTTGGCCCGGATACCTTGACCGGGCGCCACGGCCGATGTCTCCGTACAATACACATGATCACAGTTTTGTTTACTTACATGTCCATTTGATAAGGAATGTCTGCATTCATTATTACGTTTTTGAGGAAAGTAGTATTCCAAAAGCTAACCGTTTTAACTAACGAATAGTTGTTAACGTATAAGCATACTGTCTTGGAATAGTAACTTGTTTGTGTATTGATTTTAATATTTCAAAGACTATAGACCGCCATACAAATAAGAATCTATTACTTAGTACCCTGCGAAGTAATCCGTTCACGGGTTAACGCGTTTTCACTTTAAATAATAAGAAACGACACATTCTATAACTAAACTTAAATTACGGGGCTGTGACTGTGACTAATCCTTTGAATGACCGATCGCTGTAGGCGACGGTTAAATATAAGTTACATACCTGTGCAAGTATTGCCTCGTATCTGAGATATATTGTATTGTATACTGAGCGTGTAGGCGGGACTCTTGTACCTATTGTCAATGTTAGGTCATAGATCGGTACATCCATACCGAGTAAACAATGCGTCTCACCTATGTTTGACAAGTAACCGCTAAATAACTAGTCGCGTAGGAGGAATACTGTATGAGTAATTCTTATCGCGTAAACGTTCAAGGTTAATGTGGAAAATTAAATACTTCCATGTCATACCGGAAATCCAACCTGTTTTGACCAACAACATGCCCAAATATATGAACGAAACTGTGCACCTGCTGTAGGAATAAATAAAAAAAATACGTTGAATACAGTGCGTTTCTGAACGAAGTTTAGTCGAAAATGCGGTCATTAACAATCTAGGGCACAAGGTTTCGAGACCAAACGACATATAATAATATAAAATCAATGAAAATCCGTAATATATTGTATTTGTACTGTTTACAATAATTATTCCATAAGCGGAAAACCGCGATTTCGTATCTGTGATAAGATCTTCCTTATCGCAACAGTTGGTTAATATAATCAGTTAAATTTATTTGCTTAAGAGACACGTCGATAAACAATTTTTGATTGAATTCGTATAATTTATCGAATTGATTGTGAATGCGCTCAATATCAAAACGTACCTCAAAGACATTCGTTCAGAATTTCAGTTCTTAACTGATAATAAAAATCTCCGAGAAGGGACGGTAAACTCCAAACGAGTAGGTATTTTTGCACTATATAATCAGAAGAAATTTTATTACACAACATTTTTTTTTTTAATTTTTCATTCATTAGCGTCGGTTTCGTTTGATTAGAGCATTATGCTAGGAAATATAATGGTATGTTTATAGAATTATTTGTTACCGCATGAATTGCCTAATGACAAAATGACAAAAATGTGACGCCTGCATCAACACTTAGGAAGCTTTATACCATAAAATGTATGTGTAGATGTAGATTTCTATGCACATTTGATTTTTTTAAAGAAGGGCTTACTTTCTAAGTAAATTAAATGAGCCAAGATTAGAGAAAAGTCGATTTCTCAAACTAAATATTAGATTCACGTAAGCTAGCAGACAAATGCAAGCTCATTTAATAATTAAAAGACACAAAGAAAATAAATAATTTTAAGCTCCCGTTCGCCGAGGTGGATTGCCAGGTTTTCTAAGTACGGTTTAATACGAGAAGTTAATGATTTTTGTTATTCAATCATTAATTTGTATACCAAATTAATCATAGAAATTGAAATTGTATTGTCAGTAAATCAAAGCTATTTTCAATATATTCAAAACTCCTAACTTTCACAAGATTTCTAAGTAACGTGTAGATTTATTTTTAGCTCAATATAATTTAGAAATAACTTATTCTATACGGCGGACTTATAAATAGAGCTTCTTAATAATTCAGTACAGTATTAACATGAAGACGAATGACTGAACTCCGAATATTACGTAATCATCTTATATTGGAATAAGAAATTTTCTAACTTTGACAGCACAATATACTTAATATAACATTTTTAGAAAAGTCCTCATGAAAGTCATCTTTCTCTTGTGTGACAATTCATGAGAATCCCACTTCTCGGTATAAGTAGCTCACAGCAATTGTTGGTATGTAATGGTCACAACTAGTCACCCATCATAGAGCTAACCACGACTGACTTTACTTAGCAATCTGCCACCGTCACTGGTACAAATTATTACCTCATGTCAATTAAATTTATTGATGTTGTTCCACATATTGGGTATGCTATAATTGTGCTTTTCATCCACAGAATAGATACTAGCTTAAGCCGTTATAAGGTATTAACAGTAAATGTATCGAAATTATTATTTATAAATATAAATATTGCGGCGTACATATGACAATTGTAGCTGCGATTTCGTTTTTATTAGTGTCGTTTTAAAAATGTGACTAAAATTCAATGATTAAAATTTTCACTCAATCTGGTCCATGTCAGTTTAAATTTAAATTGCCCATTGTTGTAGCATGAGTTAATAACTGATTATGTGCGGTTAGCTTCCCCACGATGTGCCTAACTTTTGAGTCCGCGAACGTTCGTCTTATTAATTCCCTTTCCACTTTTATAACGCAGAAACACAAACTTCTATCTGCACTCTTATGTGTCATTGTTTTGGTGGTCGTTTTACGGTTCTCAAGTTTACTTATCAGTCGAATCGAATGACCTACTCATCACACATGTACTGTTATAATAGAGGTATAAATAATTAGGAATGTCCAACGGTTTTTGGTACTCCACGAACAGTAATCTAATTAAAGTTTACTTTATAACTCATTGACACGCGGCCGCAAGATCAAAAATGTGTCGAGAAAAAAATACAAGTCACTGAATCACTACTATGAAGCCATAACATCAGAAAGTGCTCGATACGAACGCATTGATTTTTTTTTCGTTTTCCCAACGTCTATTGAGGAGTGTTGTCAGAGTAGTACAATACTTAATCTATCATCAAACGTCGAGGGTGGGGAGCGGGGGATGGGGAGCCGCTCCCTCCTATTTAACCGTCGCTACCGATGCCTAAGAAGTTCTATATTTAGCCTGAAAAGATATGCTTCGTCAATTTTATGAATAAACAAAAATTATTATTATATTACACAGACTGCGTATCATTTCGCGTCGGATAACCAATTTCGCTAACGAATTATCGCGCAATGCGCGTCACCTTATCTCTTTCATTTTATATCATATTCGTAAAGGGTTGTTTGAGACGAAAATAGTTCAAATAACTGAAATGTAGACTGATATATACATACCATAATTTGTATATCATTTTGAGAACATAACGAATGGAATATTAAATTCCAAATATAGGATAAAATTTAATATTATTCTATAAGCAGAAATCAGTGTTTATTCAGGTTACTGTTGGTTTTTCCTTGATTTTAATAAAGTGTATTGCATGAAAATCGCTGTTAAAATTTCCAGTTACATCGCCTTATAAAATTGCCCATTAAAAACTAACGGCCACCGTCCCGCTGGTAGTAGCAACTATCTATACTACATCATTTAAATAGAGTCTCGTGCAGCCAACTACGGTAAAGACCCTTTGACCTTATACCGGTAGAAAACACGTGGGACCGATCAAAAATATTTATTATTAAAGAAGGTTCCAGAAAGGAAATCGAGATACGATAATCTCTATTAATGAAAAGTAAACTTGATTAATAGTCCTACTTGAAATTGAAACTTAGTATAATTTGTAGATTTTCATTAAAATGTAATCTATTTCATTGAATAATTGAAGAAACCTCGGATGCACCTCCCATTTAATATCAGAGGATTCCCGTAGTCAAATGGAAGACTATTTTGTTATATGAAAGTTAATAACAAAAGTTTTGTTCGGATATCCTGAGAACTGAGAACTTTCACTAAGAACTGAGTATGTTACATCTGCCACATAGTCATGCGATCAGCTAAGGGGCAGAAGTAAAAAAAAGAAATTGTAGCGTTTGTTACTAAGATGCTATAATACTTTTATATTATCACTTTCCTAATTAATTCCCATTAAATTAATGCCGTAATTAAGTCCGAAAACTTTATTGCGTGTAGACAAACTTCGTGCTCCTTATTTGTTAACGCGATCGTTTCGTGCCGGCCGACGATTGTATCTTGCCTTTAAGTAATTTATTCTATCAAAAAAGCCTCACATAGGTCACACTATCGAGTAGCGACAGTTTTTTATAGTACTTACATACATTTTTATTCCTATCCTTTTAGATATTGCGAAATCTCGCGCAACAAAGATTTATTCTGATAATATCTGTGAATCATACATACGTGTAATTACCTATAATTGTTACAAAATAACAAGTCAATCACTTTAAAGCACAGCATATAAAACGTGGCAAAATTAGCGAGAGGTTTCAAATAAATGTATGAAAAGCGAAACGTTGTAACATTTGAAACATCAGTCCGATAATGGCAAGTAAAGTAATACAGCATAAACATTTTGAGTGGCTGGATGCAACGGAGATTCGACGAAGAGACGGCGCGCCGGTCCGACCGGTTTGAAGACCACTTCTGATGGTAAATCGCATCGCCTGACAAGGCACGTATGTCTGATATATGTAGCTAACTAAATATACGCGGTGCGACGATGTTTCCAGTCGTGAGCCGCGCGATCCAATTGTAATTTATATTCCTTGTAGGCTGTACGCGCGGTTCCGTCCAATTTTCAAATTAGATCCAATTCTTTTGCGTAACTCCTGTAGTATGACTGCTGTCTGTCCAGTGGTGACCGTTGAGTGCTGATCCGGACGCTGTGGGTTCGATTCCCAGCTATATGTAAGAGTACGACTGTCTGTGTGTCAAATTATTTATATGAGTATGTTTAGGAATATACATATACACGTATTAAATGGACACGTTTCAATTGTCCCATATGTTTATTATTATTGTAACCTTGACGAGTGTGTTCGCGAAAATTACAATTCAGTAATTGCATCCAACATTATAAAGATTATTTATAAATCAATAAGTTTCTTTATTTGTGAAAGTACATGAATTTTATGTACGTACGTACGTACATGAATTTTAATATCGCAAGAAAATTGTGATTTATACCTTTTCATAACTAGAATACTAACTAAATGATATCATTGGTCGTGAAACTACGCGACATTAATGATTCAAAATACGTACGATGGCCAATTGAGCGTTAGGAATTGCGGAAATTTACAATCGCGAGCGAAGCCAGGTGCGAATGTTATATAAATAAAGTTTGATAGTATCGCAATTGTTTAGCCGCTAACCCATCAACAGAATCTATTTTTTTTTCTGTTTCACTAAACGAAGGCAACCAACAGTCTTTTAACATCCAACATCAATTGTAATTACTTTGCGGACTCCATTATTACGTAACTAACGATCAATTTCTTTTGCAATTCACTCATAGACTTCACTTCTATTCAATGTTTCAAACACAAAGCGCTACCGGGCCATTATTTAACGTTAGAATGAATACCTATATATAAAAATGAAATGTTTGTGGCCTTTGTTCAAGTAAGTTCAAAGAAAACGTGCAAATAATGTAAACGGCGGTTTCTTTTGCAAACTCACTTCATAAATTACTCAAATTGTTAAACAGACGCGTGGATTACTACTTCATACGTTCTTAACTCACTGTTAATTATGCTTTACTGATTTTATATGGTACCACATCATCCCATTTTAAGATTACTAAGTATTTATTTAGTGATTTCATAAAAAGGGAGACTTCTCGCTCAATTGTAGATCAATTTTGGTAACGAAAGATGTAATTTTTTTTAAGAAACAAAAAAAACAAAGTTGACTTACTCCGGTTTTTATAGTTAGGCCACATTCGTGTTGTGAATGCAGGCGGAGCATTAAAAAAAAATTCATCTCATATCCAGGTGCCTTTCATTTAAGATTAGTGAGTGACTCGTGCCTAAAATTGGATTGTTAATGTGCAAATTGAATACAAAAAACTGTCGAAATGACTTTAATTTTTTTTTCAAATCTAATACCTATACCATGTTCTGCTTTTCGAATACATATTAATATGTAGTTTTTTGTAACATTCGAATAATCCATGTTGAATATAATTTAACCTATTCAGATAGAAACAATGTTGTAGCGAGTTTGACATCAGCTACATGAATGATAATTAGTTAACAAAAACAAGTGTGGCCAGTACCTAATAGAATAGTCGTTGTTTAGTTTCGAACAGTGTCCAGTCGTTGACCTCTTAAATAATGCGGACTAAATATCGGTATTTTTCACTAAGCAACTTTATCAAACTTGTCGTGCAAAACTTTGACGGATTGTACAATGTAATCTTATAATATATTGTATTATAATAAAATAAGGCGTTTTCTAGAAAATAAGTAATCTCGACTCGGCAACCGCTACCTACACATTATAAAGTTATCGAGGCTGTATTAAATTAATATAAAACAACTTACTTAGATTATCAAGTTCCACATAGAAAAGAAATATACGAGAACTTTTGTAATTGTTTTGTAGGTTTCAGTTCGACTGCGTAAGGTTTTACGAAATCCTATCTGATATAACTCGATCTGTTTAACGAACAATTATTCAATATAGTCCCATGCTGTTTGCTGTCGGCAAAATGTATTGTGTTGTTGAATGATATTTGTCGGTGCTTTATAAATCGCAATGAATTACCATACACAAGTTAAATCTTCATTTGGGTACCAGAATTCCAACCTAACCTGACGACACATCATTTTGATCAATGTTTATACTTCATGTACTTTTCTTTTTGGCAATAAATATTATTATTATTATATATTGTTACTATTGATATAATTTTAATTCAACGCAACAATTGAAATCAGTGTTATCTAATATTGCCTTTTCTGTATATTTCACGATAGTCACGACTGTGCCTCATTCTCTCTACTAGATAGTGGTGTGACTTCATCACTAGATCAAAGTATACGTGCCGGTAATCGTGATGAATTCTTTCTCCGTTTAATCCTGCACTTAATAAACTTGCCCGCATATGCCGTGTACATCAATAAAACTCCTCTAAGTCATGGGGAATTAAAACTACCACAGATAACTCGTAGCTAAGCCGAACATGCGGGCATAATTTATATGAACATTCTTATTTCAAGTGTTGAGGGAAAAAAGTCCTGATGTTATATCATTTTATTTATTACGTATATTCTTCAGTATATGTATCTATTACATATTTTTTATGTGTATTTTTGAATTGGGTTAACTATTTATTGGTTTGAAATTAATATTTAGGTTTGAATCTCTTGTCGCATGTAGTACAGGCGTCTAAAGAAAGTCCTCGCTTTTGTACTTAACATGCGAGTACAACGTGGTACACTTTTTTCTCCTTGGTCCGTTTTAGTAAACCTAAATAAATCTTGAGTTGCAGCCTTTGCCTAATAGCTATCACTACTTCATTCGCACTAACCCTTGAGAAAAACGGTTTGCCATTTCAAATCAGTCGTATCACGACGATGTAATTAATTAGAAATACTAATTATACAAACGTCAAATACAGTAAACGTAATTATCACGGGAGTCGAAAGTAATTGCTGACTTAAATGGCCCGAAAAGCTCATTAATTTTTTTGGACGGTTGAAGTCTCTGATTTAATATCAATTTACTTCTAAGCTAGTATATTTCATAAAGACATCACCATAATATAGTTACGCCCAAGTTTAGGACAGTGAAATTGAATTTTTAACTTAATCTAAGTTTAATCTAATATTTGATCTCCGTTTAGTACCTAAAAGAACAGTTATTACTGTTTATATTTTAAGCGATTTATTATTTGGAATTTTTATGTATACGAAATTATACCTTAAGTCCAACGGTACAGAGTTTAAATTTCAAATACACATGTATCTGCAGCACTTCCTCATCTCGAAAGCGGTGCCAAAATCATCTTTCCGAGAAATGCTGCTTAGTGTAAAAAAGTCCTATGTAAACATACCTGTAGGGTTCACATTCATGCCCCACGGGCCCCACCTGAGGTGAATGTATTTGCGCGTCCGAGCGGGGGCGTCAAGGTCACCGCGGTTTTTTGACACCTCGTATAAATAGTACGAAAGTGAACCATCACGTATTCAGCATGTACTAATTACTTTTTGTGTATTGTTTGCTCACTTAACCGGAAATTATTTGTTTCTAATTTTGAATGGTCATTAATATTGCCGCAATCATCGACAGGGTTACAGACCTTGCCCAAGGTCTAACGATTCGTTTGGTTTCGGGAGTTTAACGAATGATTCATGTATTGGTTACTTAATAATATTGCGCCATAATTAATTTGTTCCTACTCAATTGCGTTTATATTTATTTAATGCTACATAAATCCAATGTAACTTGTGTATTAATTTTAATTCTTTATAAATTTACCCGTTTATATTAAATTCGAACGGAAGACTAACGCCGCGAAACAATAATGGCTCGTCGAGCGTGAATTTTAATATCTAACGAGGTAGGTGTATTGGTAATTTCAATGGTGTGAAACGCGATATCTTCACTGAGCGGGTACACGGAATAATGATTGATGGATTCCTTCATCAAAGAGTTCGCTGACCCGGCACGTTACGACGCAAACGCTCATGAATACATTCGTGAAGAATCAAATTTTAACTTATCTCCCAATTATGCAATGTATATATGAAACACTTTGAACGTAGTCTGCGCTAGTTCCCTTCAATCTCGTCTTCCCTTCAGTCTCGACGGACATGTCGTCCATATTAGCATGTTAAGCGGATCAACTTGATAGTTTGTCGACCGGAATTTGGTTTTAGAATAATATTATTTAATCAAAGTAACGCGAGCAGCTGCCGCTAAGTATAGAGGGTCGGATTTTTATTGTAAAAGCGTTTAGATTTGGCAACCCTTTGTGTGTGTAATCTAATGGTTGTCCTAGCCCCTTCGCGTCTCGGCTGCATTGCCGCCGGCCGATAGTCAATGGAATGCGCCGCTAATAATAATGCAATAACGATTTTGGCGTTAACGTTACAAGGGAAGGAGCGGATAATAGAGGGAATAGTAAAATACATTAACATTCAAGCGGCTGGCTACTTAAGTTTGGTGGTTTTTGTGATTTTATTTGCGACTATTGAACTCGTTTGTAATGACAAACGATTATTATTCTATCTGTCTAACCTTCGTTCATCGACTTGACATTTGCTTGTAAAATTGACCACGATTTACCTATTAGACATTAGTAAATATAAATTTACATTAGACTAATGTAAAAATATTCTAGCTTGCATTAGTATTTCGGTATGCTGATTCGGATTAGCCGAGTGCTAGGTTTTAATAGATATAATATGCCAGGTTATACATTAGATGTAATTGTTGTTGATTGATGCGATATTCGGACATCTTAGTCTAGCTAGGTTAAAGCATTGACTGCTAAACCAGAGGTCGTGCATTCGATTTCCGTCCAGGACAAATGTAAAAATATATAAACATTAGCATGTATGTATGTATCAGCTGTCCTGTTACCATAACGTAGGCATTTAATTAACCACTTTGGAATAATATAGCCGTGTGTGGAATTGTCTCAAATATTATTATTATCTTCTTCAATATAATCAGTTTCAATTGAACTAATAAAATAAATGTGACGAAAGAATGGAAATCGTATAGTATAACCCAGTGAAAGCTAAATCTAGACGCATAAGCCAGTTTATATTGAATGGATTTTATTAGCGCGGTCGATAGTGTAGAGCAGCCTTTCTCAAAGTGGGCGATAACGCCCCCTTGCAAGCGACGTTGTCGTGGGGCGGTAAAGGGCCTAGTTAGAGGAAATTGGGGGGTGATAAAGTAATTTTGAGGGGGGGCGTAGATGTAAGGAATAGGTATTTTTGGAATAAAATCATATCGATTCTCAATGTGGGCAATAGACGATATAAGTTTGAGAACCTATGGCGTAGAGCTAGGAAGAGGCATTGGGCGGATATGCGGTCGAGCGCGCGTCTCAGTTGGCCGCGTCCGCACTGCCATCGTCGCTTGTTACTCTATTATATCCCTCCGACTCGCGGTAACCACCGTGAGATGCTCTATCTTGATATTTTTAACACAAATCAGTCTGGTTTCAATTTCATCAAACATCCGATACGTTGGAGGCGAATTGTAACAGGTTTTGTTAACGTTGTCGACTGCGTTGTTTTCGTAGTCAGGCTTTGCCGATCACAAAGCTTCTCTCTTTGTTGTTTGTATGTTTTTCCTCTTTCAAAAAACTCGTTGTAAACATGATGTTATTAGTACGCAACTTTTTTATTTAAAAGTAATCAAACAACTTCAAACATCCTAATTACAAAATTGTGTTAAACTCTTTTTGGAACATCAGTGCTCATACATATCTTAAGAAGTATGCGTTTATTTACGGCCACAAATAGATATGGTTCTTGAATGTCAGTGATTAATTTATAAAAAAAATACCTGCTAGATAGAAGTACTTTATAGAGACCTAGAACAACAATCTTTTGGCTTTGTGCTTCCTAATGGTACCATTTATCTTTGCGAAGGCATCTGTTGTAACACAAGGCGCGTTTGAACAGACTAATCTTTTGATTGTGAGTTCCTATTGCTACGTCCCGGATCTTTGGAGCAATGATCTAAATCGAGATTTATATCATAACGGTTAATATTCATGCTTTTAAAAGGACCATTGTTATATTTTTTACAATATAAATACGTAAAGTGAACAACATCGAAGAACAAACACCGTGTTAGGACGATGATCTTATTATCTCTTGACCGGTTGGCTTTAACGTGAATACTTGTGCATAAATATATGTACTGTAAGCAAGTACAACTTGTTGGTTTTTTGCGTCAGGGATCTTAATATACCTCAGTGCATTGATCCGGGAGGTCCTGGGTTCAAATCTCGGGTTGCGTACTGCTAGATTTTTCTAATTTAGAATTTCTAGTAGTGAGTCTGGATGTGTGCCCGGTGCATGACAATAGGCTCACCACCTATTCCATTGTGGGACTTAAACGTAACTGGTGAA
>DWEM01002193.1:0-12501 GCA_018245935.1 Agara belti belti
CTGGACCATAGTAATCGTCGTTGCCGGAACCGCAGAAGAATCCACCTCCATGGATAAAGACCATTACGGCTAAGGGAGTCGCTGGCTCGAGGTCCGGTGTATATACGTTTAGATATAAACAATCCTCTTTACCGGGTATAAGTTCTTTGGTGAGAAGGTCTTTTTGAATGCAAACACTCCCGTGTTCCGTTGCTCGTCTGACACCTTCCCAAGGTTCTGCCGGTTCCGGTGCCTACAAAACAATATTTTGGCCTTTAGTCCCATGTAAAAAGTACCAAAGGTGTAACTAATACTTCAGTGACGTATGGTGTTGCTAAATACAAATTATATAATATGGTAATCGTTGATACGTGTATGATGTCATATGTTATTCTTTATCGCCTTTAACTGCCAAGTAGCTTTATCATATTTATGGATAAATACGTGAAAAACAATATTTATTGTATCAAATATATATATTTGAATTATAAACATTTCATTGTACACTTTTAACTATTGAATATCATAGTTAAAAATGTACATGACCGATACAATAAAATTAATATAAGATATGTCAGGATCGAGCAAAAGAATATGCCGTTAGTGTAGTTGTAGGTTTGCCAATAGTTGGCGCGGCATGTAGTATCTATGCGTAAAAAAATCTAACCATTTCCGTAAGTCACTTCCAATTTCCAACTATCTTTTTTTTGATGTTAGGGAAAAATTCCCAATTTACTTTCTATCATTAGCTTGAATCGGGCAACTCTACGATCAGAAGTTGTGGAGGAACATTGCGTTTGCAAGCACAAGATAAAAGGAAGAAGAAATTTGTTTAGTTTCTTGTAAACAGTTTAGATAGTCCTAGAACACTTCAGCAAGCGAATGTATTATTATAACAGCGTTACCTTGAACCTCAGTTTGCCGACAGGTGGCGCGGCGTATGGTATTCCTTTGAAGCTGTAGTACTGTCCATCGCCCGTAACCACATCCAGCAGTTCTCCTTCCAACCAACCTTGTTGCACTTTAACTTTTGGCATTATTGTGTCCTGAATATTCCGAATTAAGTTTGGTTAGTCGTAATATTGTAATGATTTCTAATTCTTATTTACATTGCTAATCTCTTACCTCTTTTCACAAATTCACAAAAAAACACCTGTCGCAATGCGCAAACCGTCTTTTTATACCTTCCTGTGCTTACGATAAACCCTTGTCACTTGAATAAAATGTACCGATCTTTTCCACAAACAAAATTCATATCAGCAGTAATTATGATTACTGCTGATATGAACAATAATCTCACGATTAGTGCCACTTACGATAGAATTTTTATATCAGTATCTTATACATCTGCAGGAGGCTTGACAAATGTGTTAAAGTATGTAACCCTATGATAAATTATTGGTGATAAATAATTAACAGATTATATCTGCTTAATTGCGTCTGTAAACATCACGGAAGTTTACTTCACAGCTTAGATTGTGTGATCGTTGGATACAACATTAATCCCATCAAAGACAAATGTGAAGGAAAAAAAAATTTATATTTTCAAACGTTAGCTGGTCACTTTTTACATTATACATATATTTATGTGTTATTTAAAAAAATAATACAAAATTTATAAATAATCAGATTCTGTTGTACATATGTTCGTGAGAAAGTGTTAAAGACATTCATGCAATGATCTTTACTATTAATGATATTATTATTATTAATGATATTGTGACATTTCACAGAAAGTTTGCGATCAACCTCTGAAATTGTCGCCGGATTTTCTGTTACACAATTTTTATTTATTTTTACGAATCAAATAAAATAATACAATATGTGCATACTTTGACTTCTCAGATATAGTACACCTTTTGCTTTTATATATATAGATAGATAATAAAGGAAATGAGTAAATATTAGACCCGCTTAACTTGGTCCTAATAAATAAATTTCTTTTGCTATATATGTATATCAAAATAAATAAATGAAACATATAAAATGTTGGTGTTGTTATTGTAGGGCTTTGCTAAATGATAATTATCTAAAAATGTATTTATAACAAATCTTCAATTAGCGAAAAAAAAAATGTAATATATCAATATGTATATTTTAATTATAAACATTTCATTGATATTCAATTGTTAAAAATGGACAACACGAAAATGCTGTTGGTAACCTAAGTTGGTCAATAGATGGTACGACATGTAGTACCTATTCGTAAAAAAATTCTGACCATTTCTGCGAGTCACTTCCAATTGTTCAACTATCTTTATTTTGATGTTAGGGAAGGTTTCCCAATTTACTTTCTATCGTTAGCTTGAATCGGGCAACTCTACGATCAGAAGTTATGAAGGAACAATGCGTATGCAAGAACAAGATAAAAGGAAGAAGAAATATGTTGAGTTTGTTCACATGTTCAAACAGTTTAGATAGTCCCAGAACACTTCAGCAAGCGAATGTGTTATTATACATAACAGCGTTACCACATCCAGGTGACCACATCCAGGAGCTGTCCTTCCAACCAACCTTGTTGCATTTGGACTTTTGCCATTATTGTTTCCTGAATATTCGGAATCAAGTTTATTTACTCTTAGGTATTGTAATGATTTCTAAATCTCATTTTTATTATTAATCTCTTATCCTTTTTCACGAATTGACAATAAACTCCTGTGGAAATGCGCAAACCGCCTTTTTATACCTTCCTGTGCTTACGATAAACACTTGTCATCTTTAATAGTATGTACCGGTGTCCTCCACAAACAAAATTATCATAATTTCCGTTGATATGAAAATTAATCTCACGGTTAGTACGTACTACTTACGATAGATATTTTTATCAGTATTTTGTACATCTTCAGCAGGCACTACAAATCTGTTAAAGTATGTATGTAACGCTATGATAAATTATTTTGTTTGAGTTTTGAAGGAGAGCTCTTTTCACGCCTTTCTTGAAGAGCCCCATGTCATAGCGCTCCGGGAAAGCCTCAGGTGGAATTTTGTTTCACATCTTACACGCGCGCGGTAAAAACGGACTGTGGAGGATCGCCACAAGTCCGGTTGATGGGATAGGTGTACCTACAATGTTTTCTCTTCACGTATTAATATTGAGTCACTTGAATTTAAACATATAATACAAATAAACTAATCCTCATCTGAAGTAAACACTGTTAGTAATAAAAAACTTAGTGTCATTAACTTTATTTTTCCTTTACTTATAAGTAAAAAATGGTATACCATTTATTCAGAATATTGCCCCCGTTTAGTGATATTTTTGTATTACTACATTATTGAAAAATGTTGAAAAAACAAGCAATGTATATTAAAAATAGAAATAATCATAATTAATTTTTATTATGTCACCATGACGATCTTTCATAATTTAGCAGTTTACATTAATGTAATTCTATGCGATAATTAAATTTGAATAATTTGTCAATTAATTCTGATCCATTCGCTAATTGTACGTTTATGCCAACTAAAGTCAAATTCAATTTTTTTTATTCATTATAGGATACATACATACACTTAATGAAGGTCATGTTTTAGTTATCTTAATTATTTCGGCTTTGTGCGCCTCTCAGGCTATAGTAGACCGGGAGAAAAAGCCGATGAAAAAAAAACTCCCAGGACTCTTTTAAATAACAAAGATATTAATGAATCTAGCCATGTTGCAGTATGGCTTTAGTCTGATAAATAACACACGTGACAGTTATCGTGTGTTTCAAAATCAGCCCGCTGTCATCTGCTCAGAAGATACATATAATACTGTATACAGTAGCAATTTTAACACAAAGAATTACATTTGTACATTAGTAACTAAAATTAAATTTCAGAAAGTCACACCAGCAACTTCGTACACTTTATCCCAGAAATCATTAACTTCGGCAGCCAGAGCAGTTGCGGGAACCAGCTTCTCTCCTATATCCAGAGAGCTTTGGTTCACATTGTCGTACACTGGCCAGGTTACACCATCAATGGGCTGTGGAGTAGGATTACTGTAAAGAAGATAAATACACATCAATCTCTTTATCTGATGACTTACAATCTTTATTGTTGTACTTATCCATCCCATTATACCTGTAAAATTTAATCGATTTTGTACATGCTTATAAGGGAATATAAAATAAATAGTCAGCTCTTTTTATGTGAATGGAACAAACGAGCAATAGACATTTGCAACCGACCCTTAAATAGGGCGGGAGGAATGGGACTGTTGAGCCAGGTTACAAATGGCCCAATACCCACCTCATTCAATACAAAGCTATGATTGAAAATAAGCAAATACAAGACCGTCGGTGTCGGGTCGTTAACTACTTTGGTTTGCTAATGCAAGGTGAAATACTTTGTGAATTCAAGCTTAGAAACATTCCAAATTATAATTGTAACTATACTTGAATAAATTTGTTATCACCACAAAGTCATGCTTGGGATACATATTACTTACCCGTATTTTGCGAAGTTCGTGAAAAGAGTGCATGTTTGCTGTATCATTTGGTAAGATGGCAGGTTCTTGTCGACCGGTACGGCAAATTTTTTAGAATGAAACAAATACATCAAATCGTCTATGTGTGCAGCTCCCGACAATCCGTACTTACTGCCTCCCGATGCATAAACGTTTCTCTCAGACTCACTTGAGAATTGGTATAAATACAAATTATTTTCGGTATTATCAGCTAAATACCTCACAAATTTATTAATTGGATATTCGAATGACGATTCTGAAGCATACTTGACAAATTCCTTCATAGCAATCACAGTAACAGATTTCCTTCCGAAGTAGTGTTTCCGTATAAGTTCAGCGATCTCAAATATTTTTGAACGCGACGTCTGGCGTAAGATTTGCTGAGGAACGAACATTTCGTCGTATTTGCGATACTTGTGAATGTAATCATTTTCTATAAGCTTTACTCCAATGTTACATTCAGCATTTGTATAGCCTATCATGATATCATCACCGCTTATGCACTTCTTATTTAATGCTACCAATGTTGGTTTGTTCAAGAACCGTTCATGACCCAAATCTTTTTCTACTACTGGTACAAAGTGATACATTTTCAGAGGGTTACAAGTTATCTCTTCTGATGTTAAAATGCAAGGACTTTGATCTATTAAATCATCCGTTGGGATGTTTTGAAGAAACTCAAGAAGTTCATCAGGATCCTCGGTATCTATTCCTAGTCGTTTGCCGAGAGCGAATGCTCGTCTTCTGGGTTCGTATGCCAACGACCAATCGCATAAAGGCACTCCACTCATTGCTATCGCTCTTTTGAATAAGCCTTTCGACATCGGTGACATAACGTGCATCGATACCGATGCACCACCCGCACTTTGACCAAATATTGTTACATTGTTCGGATCCCCACCAAAGTTCTCAATATTCTGCTGCACCCATCGCAAGGCGGCTACTTGATCTTTCATGCCCGCATTACCCGGTACTTCTTGAGTATCTAGGCATAGGAACCCTAGAGCTCCTAATCTATAGTTTATAGTAACAAGAATGACATTATGTTGAATAAGGAAATCTGGTCCGTATTTGTCGTCATCGCCAGAGCCGCTAGTGAATCCGCCTCCGTGGATAAAGACCATAACGGCTAAGGGAGTCGTTGGCTTGAGATCTGGCGTGTACACGTTTAGATATAAACAATCCTCATTACCAGGTAGCACTTCTTTAGTAAAAATGTCTTTTTGAGGGCAAAGGTTTCCGTGTTTCGTGGCTTTTCTGACACCGTCCCATGGCTCTGGGGGCAGCGGTGCCTGCAAGACAACATTTAATTTTAGTGTTAGCAGCAGTAGTAACAGTAACATTACAACGTTGTTGTCGAAGTGTCATCACAAAGTAGCTCATTCACTAGTACTGCATAATAGTGAAATTTTTTTTTTAACCGGATTCTATTTTCTTGGTATATTTTACTCGTCACAAAATTTCGTTTACAAATATACATTATGTTTGTCTGGGTTGGTGGCACGGTAATGCCGTGTGGTATTGACCACTTCTCTTAGTCACTCCCACTTGTTTCTTTAATCCCTTCTTCCACTTTGACTATTCCGCTTTTTTGTATACAACAATATACATAATACAGGATACATTAAACGTATTCAGATTTTAATTATGCGCGTCTTATTTTCTAATCATATTCAGATTCTTAAATTTTGTAATAACTCTATAATTACATGACAAAATAACGATGCCTGAAATTACACGCATAGGTAAGCTACTGCATTATAAATAACCGTTTTTATAAAACGAATTCGTCTTATTTGTTTTGGGAGTATTATGAGCCTTTATAATAACAAATGTCGAGGACAATCTCATACGCCTATTTGATTACAAATTAAGCTATTATATGCCCCATTATCTTAACTCGACAGCTGATAAACATACGTAATACATGCATTTATTACATATATATTTTTATTACATCCAGACACAGAACAAAAAAATGTGGTTGTCACACAAATGTTTGTCCTGGTTGGGAATCGAGCCCACGACCTACAGTTACGGCCCACTCTAACTTCTAGATCAAGAAAGCAGTAATGAACAAACGAACATATTTATGCTATTATTCTGATAACATCAAATAACGTACATGGCCAAAACGGCAATGATTCGCCTCATAACTATGTGTATGGAATGAGATACGAAACAGCATTAAAACACAGTCGATTCGGAAACCTTCTTAATAATACTGCATAATTTCGAAACATTATTTCTAAAAGCTGAGACCGTTGTAAGTCTTAAATCTTGAACATTTGAATACGAACATGTGCAGGAACTTCGCGTGTTTAAATCTACAGCGTTAACGAAAAATTTTTTTTTGATAAGATCATGTTTACCTTGAATCTCAGTTTGCCGACAGGTGGCGCGGCGTACGGTATCCCTTTGAAGCTGTAGTACTGCCCATCGCCCGTAACCACATCCAGTACTTCTCCTTCCAACCAACCTTGTTGCACTTTGACTCTTGTCATTGTATTATTTATATTGATTGTTCAAATTAACTTCATTCGGTTTGCGTATTAAATAAACTAGAATGAGTTTTGTGCGTACTATTTATACCCCCAGCTATTCACACACACGCAAGTGTGACACGCAGTATGGTTCGTTACAAGTAGGTACAATTATGATGATTACTTCTGCGATACCGCTTATCATACCCGTATATATATTTTAAGACTACTATGCAAAAATTTGACTTTACTCTTACTTGTACTCAAAATTTAATCGTATATTTTACTATATGTTTTTTTCTATTATCTTTAAACAACTGGTGTAAGTTCATTTTGCTCCATCTCTTTTAATGTTATTTTTTCCTCTTTCCTCTTTCTTAAACTCTGACAAATGTGCATCTCTGCCCCTCTTTTTGTCACTGTTTTTGCTATAAACTGGTGCCCTAAGGTTGTCTGGTAGAAATCGCTTTTTACCGATAAGGCCGCCTTTTGTGTATGTCTCTGTATTTTATGGTGTACACCATATACTCACACAATAAAGTATATTTGTATTGTATTGTATTGTATTGTATTGTATTGTATTTTTTGTACGAGCCCGTAGTAAACGACACTGATTGTTGATTCTTGTAGAATCGAACCCGTGACCTGGCTCAATTGTCAGGCTCACTAATTACTGGACTAATGAACCAGACTCAAAGTAACTATCTGCCCAAAGTTTGACCTCGAGTGGCATCATTAAAACTTTCAATTTTAGTATTTACATATTGACTTCTGTCGTTTTCGTTAAGATAACACTTAACAATGTTTTTGTTTTCACTTACATTATTGAATATCGTTAAATGGACAGCAAGAAATAAAAATTATTAGCGCTTATACTTCTAAAAATGAGATTGGTCTCTCCAACGTTGCGAAACAAAATGCATGTTAACATTTATTTATTATAAAGAACGGCCGCGTAATTTGCCATTGTAAAGAAACAAGTAAAAACATTGGAATCAGATATAACAGTTTTAATGAGGTTAATATATTATGTTGGATGTTTTTCGAATGAAATACTGTGCAGTGATTTAATTACCTTTATTGATTTCACTTACAGGTTTAGTTTTACCACAAAATTTTACAGTGCCAAAATCGCTGACAAAATATGGGATTTCCGCGTGAGAATACTTTTAATCCAATAAGCGCTCTAAATGGCGTTACGGGCGCAAAAACTACATGACGTGTGAAGAAAAAAAAAACTTTTGAAATCGCACGCGAAGCCTTTATAAATACATGACTGAAGTTATTTTATATTTAAATTGGAAGGAGATTAATAATCTTAATTATATAGTAATAATTATTGTTATTACTTACAATATAAAAAACTATAATACATAATGAAATATTTAGATTAACAGTTTATATCTTAAACGAAATAATTATAAACGCCAAAAAAGTCTAATTGGCAAAAAAATTTACAGAGTCACTCCAGCGATTTCGAATACTTTATCGAAAAAATCAATAGCATTTGCACCCAGAGCAGTTCCGGGAACCAGCTCCTCTCCTATATCCAGATAGCTCTGGGATACATTGTCGTACATTGGCCAGGTTACGCCATTGACTGCTTGAAGTGTTGGATTACTGTAAAGAAAACACATAGTAATCAATTAGTTAAAATTTCGATTCTAATATTCGCATCATTAAACTTTTCGCGGAAGAGAATAGTGTAGTGAGTGCTTATTAACTCCAAATTCAAAATTCCATATTGCATCACAAGGTCCATAACTATACATGGAAACTTCAGGAATGTTCGGTCTCTTACGTGAAATATTTATACTCGAGATTTGCAAAAACAGTTCTTCCAGAACTCTTCTTTAAGTTAAACTTTGATCAGTGGCCGAGATATTATATTCCTCATTTTTGCAAAAGTGAAGTATACGATTATTGATACATATACGAATTTTCATTTATTTCCCAAGACAAACAATTGTGCTATGAGCACATTTGTTTAGTCTGTCAGGGTGTAATATAAAAGCCTATTATAAGTATTACTTAGTAGGTATATGATGGGTATATTTATCAGCGTCATAATTACCATAATATGTACGAGCATTGAATTCCATTACTTGCAATAAGATAGATGCGTGTGGAATTGCACTAATTCATTATTACTTATTAGGATACAATTTTGAAACTAGCTTCTTATACTATTGTTCTATTGGTTACTTACCCGTATTTAGCAAAGTTCGTGAACAGGGTGCACGTTTGTTGTATCATTCGGTACGAAGGAAGGTTCTTGTCGACAGGTATATTAAATTGTGTAGAATGGAACAGATACAGGACGTCGTCCAAGTGTGCGGCTCCGGACAATCCGTACTTAGGGCCTTCCGATCCGAAAACATTCCTCTCAGACACACAAGATAATTGATATAAATACACACGATTGTTAGTGTTCTCAGCTAAACATCTCACAAATTTATTTACCGGGTAAACGAATGCTGAATCACAAGCGTACGTGACAAATTCCTTGATGGCTTCTGTACTGACAGATTTCTTTCCGAAGTAGTGTTTCCGTACAAGTTCGCCAATTTCGAATATTTTTGATAATGAACTTTTGCGTAAGATTTGCTGAGGAACAAACATTTCGTCGTATTTGGAGTAACTATCCAATTTGGTGTTTATAAAGATTGTTAAGCCGGTGAGTAATTCCAAACTCGTGTACCCTACCATAATGGCATCTCCGTTTATGCATCCGTCCTTTAATGCTTCTAATGCTGGTTTCTTTAAAAACCTATCTTGACCTAATTCTTTTTCTACCACCGGCATAAAATTATTCATTTTCATGTTGTTGCTGGTTATCTCTTCTGATGTTAAAATGCAAGGTTTCTTTTTAAGTAACTCATTAGGTGGCACATTTTGAAGAAACTCAAGGAGTTCGTCAGTATCCTCTGTATCTATTCCCAGGTGTTTTCCGAGCGCAAATGCTCGTTTTCTGGGTTCATATGTTGATGCCCATTCGCAAATAGGTACTCCGCTCATTGCTATACCTCTTTTGAATAAACCCTTTGACATCGGTGATATACCATGCAAAGATACTGACAGACCACCCAGGCTTTCTCCAAATATAGTAACATTGTTTGGATCTCCACCAAAGTTTTCAATATTCCGTTGCACCCATTGTAAAGCGGCTATTTGATCTCTCAAGCCCGCATTACCAGGTACCTCTTTGGTATCCAGACACAGAAATCCTAGAACATCGAATCTGTAGTTTATAGTAACAAGAACGACGTTATGTTGGACGAGGAAATCTGGACCATAGAAATTGTCATTGCCACAACCGGTCATGTAACCACCTCCATGGATATAGACCATAACAGCTAAGGGAGACGTCGGTTTGAGATCCGGCGTATAAACGTTTAGATATAAACAATCCTCATCACCAGATATTTGTCCATTGGTAAATAAATCGCTTATAGGGCAAAATCCACCGAATTCCGTTGCTTTTCTGACACCATCCCATGATAGTGGTGGTTGCGGTGCCTGGAAAACAGAAATAATAAATCAGAAGCGTTGAAATTTTAGTGCATTTTGCGTCACACAATAATACATCACTCAGTGGTCTTATGTATAGGCCAAAACAGTTAATCTCGGTCTATTTTATTGATTTATGGATGTCACAAAATCTGGTTGATTACATTTGTTAGTGTGAGTATGTAGAATAGATCAACTCAGTTCACACATGGAGCTATGTAAAATCTATGTGAGTACGTCGATAAGTCCACTTACAATTTTAATTTTACATTGTATTTTACTTTTCGAGTTTTTTTGTATCCTAGAAAATTTAATGTAATGTGACAATTTTAGCGAATTGTTGTGTAAATCAACAAAAAATGAGACATCAAGTAGTTTGTCGTCAACTTTACGTGTCTTTGTTCTTTTGTACTCATATTACTACACTCTTAGAGGTTGATTTCCTAAGAACGTGAAAACATGCGCTTCACTATTTCTAAATGCACATCTAAATGTCAGTTTTCATAGTGCTTGCTTTAAAATCGATGACTTATTAAGTTACTTATTAAATTAACGTTCATCCCTTATTTTACCCTTTGGATGATTTGCAAAAAAAGTTACAACCAAAAAGCTTAATAGCAGTTTGCACAGTGGTTGTTTAAGATTACTGGATTTTAAAACATATCGAAGATACTATAATCAATTGTTTCTACATCGGTTTAAATGGTTATAGGAAATCACAGAATTTTGACATGACTTTTGTTTACTTGAATAAATTCGCGTCAAAATAGTTTTGATCCATTATTTATTTTAAGTGTAGGTATATATACGAATACGGTTTTATATATACGGACTTCAAAAAATTAAAAATCCCAGAATACGATGCCAAGCGAATGCATTACGACAACTTTACCTTGAATCTCAGTTTGCCGACAGGCGGCGCTGCGTACGGTATTCCTTTGAAGCTGTAGTATTGCCCATCGCCTGTAATCACATCCAGCAGTTGTCCTTCCAACCAACCTTCTTCAACATTCACTTTTGGCATTATTGAGTCTTAAATGTAAATTTACAAATATTTTTCTTAATTCTGTTTACAGTTCTATAACTGCGATAATGATATCCTAACTACCATTTATACCGACACCTAATCACGATAAATGTTTCACACACGTCGTTGTTGCTTAAAAACAAAGTTTATCATAATTACTATTGATATGAACAAGTTTTACGATATACTGCTTACGATAGATTGTTTTTATCAGCTAATTTGCTTACTCCCCCGGTTTATATCCTGTTTTGGTATGATGCAATATTCTTTTTATGTTTACCTAGCAGTTTCCCGCGGGTCTTTTCGGTTTTTAAAACATTTAGGCGAAGTCTATAATATCTTGAAGCCAGAATTGTCTTACACGGCGATTGCTATAAAATCTGTTAATAGAGAACATTGACAATTGGTTATTATTGGAAAAAGGCGTCGACTCAGCTTTTGCTGCGGCGGAATGCAGATTCCGAGCAGCGCTTTCATTCAGTCATTTTTAAGTGGCAATTGGACCACTGTACTACATGGTGAACATTAAGGAGCAAAGAAAAAATTACCTGCAATCAGTTAACAGTTACAACGAAACTGAAACGCGATGGATGATGTTGGAACGAAAAACTGAGGAGTACCTAAGATAAATTTACAGATTTTCACTTTTAATTTTAAATTTACGATTACGATATCCGCTGTCAGGTCGCCGTTGATATTATTGGACTCATCCAAATCAAATTGGCCGTTTCCGCTGACTCAAGGAGTTTTTAAAATAGGTTATAATTGATAACACAAGAAATCATAACATACGAGTATCTACATAATTAAAAAATAATTGGTCTAAAAACGTATTTATTAATATAGAACTAATTATAAACATTAAAACTGTTAAATTGAAATAAATTTTACAAAGTCACACCAGCTATTTCGTACACTTTATCCCAGAATTCAATAACGTCAGCAGCCAGAGCAGTTCCGGGAACCAGCTCTCTTCCGATGTCCAAGTAACTCTTTGTCACATTGTCGTACATGGGCCAGGTTATCCCACCGATGAATTTGGGCGTTGGATT
>DWEM01002194.1:0-12500 GCA_018245935.1 Agara belti belti
AGGGGGTCTATCCAACACGGAAAAACATGGCAAGGGGTCTACGACACAAAAAAGTTTGGGGAACTCTGGTCTAGATAGTCCGTTACGTAGATTTATGAACGCGCTTGTTCGACATCAAACGAAAATAAATCAATCGCTCATCAATTCACTTCAATAACTTGCGCGGGCACTTGACCGTGCAAATGAAGCAAAAAATATTTGCCAACGAGCCTACGAAGATCTTTCGCAACATCAATCATCTTCCTCGTTACTTCTTGTCATGTGATGTAATTCTCATCATTGAAATACTTAGGGTTATTCTGGCGGTGACCGATAAAGCTCTATTCACAGCGAGCCGTTTTAATTCAACATTGATGATTAAAATATCAATCGAATGACACTTTTTTAATACTAAATGTAGGCTAAGATAAATGTACCTAAGGCTGCCAATGTGAATGCTGGATAAACTTCAAAATTAAAAATGAAGTAAACCTTAGGTTTTGCTGATAAATCGTAGGATTTACTGTAGTTCGAAATTTGAAATTTAATATTGGAACATCATAGACCCCTTTACAGCTCTATTACACATAACTTAAGGTCCAAGGCGGATGCTGGAACGTTCATTAATTTGTAATAGAAAATATATCAATGTGAGCCAAGCTTTAATTCGGTTATTGTATTAGAATACCGTCATACAATTACGTAGTTATTCTAATATGGAATATTTATATGGCACAATAAGTGATCATCTCTTCATGCAGTTAATACGACATTCAATTGGACAGCAAGTAGGATAGATCATAATAGCAGTAATTTTATATTTCCTATACGTAATACAATTAGCAAATGAAATGTAATGAAATTTGATGCAAGAATACACGTCGCGTTTCGAGTGTATGTCCATAAAACACGATGTTTAAAGACCTTAGGGGTCATTTAAGAACTACTTAAGTAGAATTTTAGTAATTTTTAATCCCCGCCCCCTAAGCCTTGTCAGTGAAATTCAGAAAAATCGTACCGCTGCCCCCATGCTTACATAAAAATTGGTATATAATATATTTAAAAGTTAGAATGAAAACCTGCAAAATTTAGCAAAAAATCAGAAATAATAAATAAATATTACTGCCGTATGGATACGGTGGACTATTTGCACGCTCCACCCCCCCCCCCCCCTCGGGCCAAATGTCATCAAAAATAACCAAAGGAAAGATCACCTCACTCTCTTTGATGCTTAGGTAATACTTGAATGACCAAGAATCGCGATATGAGGACCAGCGCAAGGTCTTAAATCACTAAAACCATCATTTAATACTTAAAACAATGCGTGCTAATAAGTGGAACAATTTGTCATGTCTCATTCCCAATAAATTTCTTTCCGACTTATTTATTTCACGCAATCACTAACTCATATTGTCAAATCAATTCACGACATCGGAAACAATGTATGTACGTTTTCTAGTTACGACTTAAAGTAAACGGCGGCACATAGCAACGTAACGACCGATTTAAAAAGTTTGGAATGCTGCCATTTTAATCTGATTTTGGCGCAAATTATCATCACGATGCTAAAAGCGCACGTAACGTCACTTTATAGTTATACGTACCTACTAATTTTGTGAGAAATATTGAAATGCATTTCGAAATGCTTTTTAATCGCATGTTTTACTAGTACAAATAAAAATTATATGTAGTAACTTTACATTTCGTATTCATAATCATGGACGTAATGCATCACGCCACTGAAATTTCGTAAAACTTAAAAAAAACACCATTCGTATCATTCATTATCTCTTTAGTCACGATTTTAGTACACTTTACATAAACGTGAATGCTTAATTAGAGTTTAGATTAATCACAATAAGGATATGAACACGATGCAATGGTACGTGAAAAAATTCAACCGGAACTAGTGCGTTCCCATTTACGCTGTGGCATTTTAGAGCTTTAAAGTCTGTTTTATACATCATTATATTTTTTTCTGCACACACACATTAATTTATTATAGCCGTAGACTACGAATTGTTAATAAAAATAAACAACAAACATTTATTTATTACCCTTTACAATTGCCGGATTTAACGCCTGGTGGCATTCTTTAACAGTTAATCTTTGGTAATGGTGATACTTTTCTCAGCAAGTAATAATAACTGAATTCTTATTTCTAAACTTCTCTTAGAGATTGAGATCTTTGGGAAACAGCAATAATTTATGACTGCTGCATGCTCGATTACTATTTTCTTCATATGAATAAAAAATATCTATTTGCAGTTATTTAATACTTGACACCCGTATAGATATAATAAGTAATTTTATTGTGGCATTAAACCGAAAAATTTCGTCATTTCACGACATCATTTCAATACATATTCTAGACAAGTTCGTATTTACATAACAGATTACATACAAATAATGAGTTTTGACGTAATGACAGCTAATTAAACGTTAGTACTAAATACGGGATGCGGAATAATTAACTTGAACGCGACTGTTTTAATACTTAACTTGTACGACCTTACTTGTGGGGTGCCTTCACACGCTGTCTAAGTTAGGATTTAAGAAAACGTTTCAGTTGAAACTATGTTGAATATTATAAGTAACAATAATTTTATGAAATAATTACGTCATTATATAACATTATTTCGATAAATCTTTAATACAGACATACATACATACTTATGCAACAGAAGACAAACCGTCAGGGATTTAAAAATAATACGTTATTTGTTACGGGTTGTGGGATAATTAATGTGAACGCGACAGTTTTAATGTTAAACTTATTATTTATACATAGAATTATGGGAATGTCTCTTTTAACGATATGTTTAGTATTTTAAGCCATAACAATTTTAGCACATTCTTTTTCACATTGTATTATCGATATTTTACTTGTCCCTTTTTTCCACAAAAAAAGTGATGTCCCTACTAAATTACATTTTACAATATAGGCAATAAGCAACCTAGTGTTTTGTGAATTAGATATTTTACCTACATTGCTTATATTACGTAACTTTAACTTTTACACCGTTAACTGTTTGCAATCCAAACATAAACCTTTGAACTATGTGAACGTTTATTTTATGGTTATTTAGGAATATTAAATGGTTATGTAGGTCATTACGAACTATAAACGAATGGAAAGTAAGAAGTAATAAATGTGAACAACATTGTTGCAAACAGTATGGAAAACTCAGCTTCAAATTCAAATCTTTCATTTCGTCATAATGACGTTCATTAAGTTAAACTACTATGTCATCAATAGGTAAAACGTTTATTGAGACTGACGTTCTTTATCTGTATTATGTAATATATGAATTACAGTTAAAAGAACCACAGACTAAAATCAGGTTTACACATAGGCTGGAAATATAAGTGCAGCATACGCAGAAAAAAAACCCGAAATCAAGAAACTGTCCGCGTTCTTTTTAAAAATATCAGAATTAACCTCGTAATTGACCGAGCTGTCATGAGTTTTTGAAATTGCAGCTTGCTGCTTCACCTATAACTGATAACTGTATATGTTTTCTGAATATTTTTATTCTATTAGTTTAAGCATGGTGTAGCTTAATTAATAAATAAACAAAATAGAAAAAGTATAGTAGTTGGATACTCTGTGCATTGACCTTCTTAGTCTTCAGTATAGAGATTCTGGTATCTATCTCCCATATCTTCTCAGTGAAATATCCCACTTTTAAATTGCATAGGTAAGTTATCAAATTGTCTAGCTATAAAATTTGCGTTTTACGGTATATTTACAAAACATCGTATGACCCAGACTCCAATCAAATTGCGAAATAACTTTACAACATCTACTAAAAATACGAAATACATCATTAATTTTTAATAAGTCAATAATTTTAATGCAATCGACGTTGCATTTTGTTCTTGCCGTGTCCGTAAAGAATCAGTTTTGACGATATCTTCAGTTTCGTAAATGTTCTCTAAAAATTAACGAAAAATAATATTCATGCTCATTGCTCACTTTTGGAACGAATTTCTATAACGCAACTTGCGGTACGAGATGAATGGTAGAAATCGTCACGTAAGAAAAAATGGTTATGTCCTACGTGCGATTTTCTCTCTCTCTCACTCTCTGTCTTCTCTTCGCTAAAACTTATTTCTTATTAGCGTAAAGAATGATATAAGCTTAAGGAACTTATTCCTAACGGAAGACCACAAACTGCATATATTCTTCGTATCTACCTATTTGTATTATTTTTAGTTCTGTCATGTTCAAAAGTTTCGTAATTCTTCAACTACACTACCATTTTCATTTCTATTGCTATTTATTTCTACTCAACACATTATTCAAAGGGAATAACTTATTTAACAACAAAAGGTGTAGCTACTGACAATAAATAAGCGAAGATTGTCTTGTATAAGTCTATTATGTGCGTTGGCTTTTCTGTTGAAAGCGTATCCGTATCCACGATCAATACGCAATGATATTTTGTCCTTTGTCCCTGTGTTTAGATACATTACTTTGGATACGGTCACGTAGTTTTCGACGTTATAATCTTTGTGCAACCAACGTTACGGGCTGTACGTGTTTTGCCGCGTATTGAACGAATCCAATGCGTTTTTGAAACGGAAATACGTCAATCAATACGTACTTGTATACTCCGCATAAATATGTTTGTCCTCTATAACAAAGACACCACGTTTATTTGTTGTTTATGGGTTATTAATTATAATTATTTATATTATACCCTGTTTAGGATGGTCGTAAGCTCGAACGATTTACATATAATAACAGGCAAGATTTACGGAAGCCGCCCCTGAGGGCTCCGCGAGGATAGAGACTGATTTTAACTTTATCATATTTTACCTGATTTTACCTTTATCATATATCAATCATGTCGAATACTTATAAGAGACATCTAGGACAAACATTTCTGCGACGAGTACTTTGTTGTGTCAGGGTATAAAATTAATTATCCAGACTGCCTAGTTAATTATCTATTATTATTTTTAATCCTGAGAGATCGTGTGGAAGGTGCTATTATTTAAAAAAAAAGTTGCAATGTCACCACAGAACTCACTTTATTGTCGAAACCGGCTCTGTTTGTCAACAAACCACAGAAGCGGAACCAATTTAACTGGTTCACGCTTCTTATTGGTTTAATTCTGTCATGCTTATTCAAATGCCGCGTTCGGATACTTTTTAAGGAAGTAAATATAGTGATATTGTTTGGGTGGTATTTAGAAATAGTTTTACTTTCCGCTAGTATTACTTTACTGTTATTAATATTTTCTAATTATACATATATATACTGTGGTAAAAAATGCCTCTCTTAAAGTCTGTATATTGTAAAACTAAACGAAATAAATGGTTTTCTATATTATTCAATATTAAGCAGGTTTTTTCAGGTTCTTGATTTTTATAAAATTTAACTTTAATGTTCGTCTTACATAAAGGATCTGTAAGTGTTGATAAGGATCGAAAATATGTGATGTACGAGTACAAATGCAATGAAATTTAATGTGAAAATCAATTGAAATAAATTAAATACACGTAAGATATCCTTCAAATGAACTCCAATGCTTTTTTGTATTTTTTTGTATTGCGCGATAGGCCACCTATAGTTTGGGTATTGTTTCATTCCATGGATTGGGCGGTCGATATATTATGTCTAGAAATAGAAAAAGCCTATTCACTGTTTGAACACGACACGTAACACCACTTCAAAACAGAAATTGAAGACAAATCAATCAAGTTAAATGTGTGTGATTTCTTCATAAATGTTTTTTTTTTACATAAATGCTTATAGAATATTACTTACAGCTTATTTTGTGCAATATTAAGTAAACGGATTTCTTTTAATAGACAAAGAGGAACTTAGAAATGTTTTACGAGTGAATAAACATCGGAAAACTTTAGTAATAAGTATTAGATTTTTCTACGCTAATATAAATGACCTTACGAAAATGCCTAACAGGCCGTGAAATCGGCAGAATTGATTTTTTGTTAATGTTTTTATACCAAAAGAATGATAATCCGATGAATCTGCTCTAATAGAAAAACAATTTTTGTCATTTCGTTTTTAGTCAAAAAATAAAGTACTGGCTTTGAAATCTGACTTTGAGAAGAGAATAGAGTCCAGCAGTGAAATAGTATAAAGTTTGAAATAAATGAAAAAATTGATTCTTCGACGTGATGGGATTTATTAAACTACATATTATGTATATTATCAGTCCACTCAAGATTATTATTATATGTATTTTTATGATATTAACAAATTAACACGAATTGCAATATTAAAATAATATGGTTATGGCGGTCGCGGTTAATTTCTGAACACAACTTGTTTCATCTGTAGTGTGACATTACACATAAGTGACAGATCATTACGCGCCAATTCGCGGAAGACCAAATCTGTTACGAGTGATTACATGCTCTTTGCTTTTTGCGTTTACTGGTTTTATTATTCAGCTATCAAGAGTAAAAAATGTTATTTATTTTATTATGTTTTGTATTCAAGAATAAAAGTTGCGCTGTAAAAAAAGAAGTCTTATTCATCGGAATCATCTCGTCGATAATACGTAACATAACTCATCATTCTGTTACATATTCTGTTACAGTTAATTATTCAATTACAGGTGGGTGTTGAAATACAGTTGATCCCATAGCAGTCAATTCCTGGAGAGAAAGTTGAGGCAACTTTAAAAAAGGAAGAAAGATCAAAGTAGAAATAAATAAACACTAAAATACAAAATGAAGTGATATGATACTTTAGTTTTAATAGTATGTTCTCGCCGAGGACGAAAAATGGAAAGAGATGGCATTGATAAAGAGAAAGTGAAATTTTAAAAAGAATGAGACAAAAAAACATTTTGACGATCCTAAATCAGTTCAGAAATTGAATCGTTCCCATAGGCAACAAAAGCGTCATTGTACTTTTATAGTATGCTAAATTCGCGATAACTAACTTTACAACTTGCAAAACACATTCAGACAGCTTCAAATGACGTAAAGCGTCTATTATATTGCGTCCAGATTAGACATATCGAGACAGGGAACGCCATTCTTTCCGCTATAAAACATTACCGGCCCATTGTGTTTACGGCGCGTTACTATGTTACAAAATGTAGATAGCTCGCTTGATTAATGATTTTACCATAAGATTTTCACTAATTTAACTGAGGCCATTGCGTCGGCTTGCAAAAGGGTTGGTTGTCGCAACCAACGGTACCGATACGGGTCATATGCCCGATTATTTTGTTGTCACCGTCGAAAATGACATAGCTCGATTATGCTCGGATTACGAGCATTTCACGTTTCTACACGCCATAATACATTGGATATTATTCTGCAATCTGTATTATTGCATCGAGCGATTTTAAAATGCTATACGATTTCACCATAGAAAATGATTAATACATAGGACACTAAGCTCTTATACAGTTAATTGTACTTACTAATTTTATGATTCCAAGCTTTTGTTGAAATTACATTTATTTAATAAATTTAAATTTTTGTACCTAATTACTTTGCGACTTGACGAATTCTACTTTCCTAATGTTAAATCCGTAGGATTTCTCGGGAATTATGCATATTATCAGCCCTTTTTATCACGCCATAGTTGGAAATAGTCCTAAATTTCTCCTCCAGGCCCAATCTTCAGCCATCCCCCAACTGCTGCAACCGTGCCCAGTGGGACGTAAAATAGGTTGCAGCCAAGCCTATAGTTTGACATGTGGGCTCGGTGCGGGGTTGTCGAATTCGAACCTGGTAAGAATTGTGGAGTATTCGCGTAGGTTGCTTCAGGATACTTTCCAGAAGCGAATAATATTGAATGTTATAAACGCACATAACTTCTAAAAATTAGAACTGCTGGCCAGAATTGGATCCTGGGTTTGAGAAGCAGTAGGCTGAAATCTAAATCGCTAGACTTTCACTATGCACGTTAAATCCATTGCGAAGTCAAAAATAATTAAAATTAAAATGTAACTACACGTGATTGTGACATAAAGTGTACTTAATTTTTTTCTCAATAATTTCTGTCAATATTCAATTAGCATCTTACAATACAGTTGGTAATTTTGTATTTTGAAGCGGTTCTCCGTCCGTCCTTTCGAAACAAGTAGGGGAGTCCAGAGTAGGGGTGGTAAAACGCAGCGCCGCTCACTGCCACTCTTACTGTCGTAGAGACCGCCGACGCGTGTAGCCATCGCCGCGGGAAAGAAAAAAAAACACGAAACCACCATTTTCAATTATTGTCATTTCTGACGTTTTGTTACGCGCGCGATTTTTTAAATCGAGTGAGGTGTTTTTTTCTACCTTCGCAAAGTGCGGGAGACGGTGGTGTTGAACGGTGGTGTGTGGTTTGTGATGGTACTCTGCCGCTCTGACAAGAGTGCAGCATGAGGGGCAGCGTTTGTCAGTTCCTGTTGTTGGCGCATGTTGTTGCCGCCATCACTGGGCCCAGGGTTAGTAGTATTTGTTTTCATGTTAGTAAGCAAAGGATTAATTGGATTCTGGCGAGCTAATAGTAAAATAAGATTAAGTTTAAAATGCTTCAGTACTTTTTAAAATGAAAAGCAATCATAAATAAACAATGTAAAATGTGTGTAAATCCATATTAGTAAGTTTCTTTCTTTTTTTAATTAATGGTTGACGTGCAGTTATTTTTCTACACGCTATTGTGCATCTCGACACGCAAATGTGACAAGTCAATAAAACAACAATGTAAATATTATTAATATTACTTAAACGTATATTTTATGCGCAAAAGGATCTTTGCAAAATGAAATATGCCGAATCTCTCGAAATAAAATTCACTTTTCGCAGGATGCCATTGATCCAAAAACTATTACTATACTATTTTTACTTTTCGTAACAAAACAACAATTTTCTTGAAGACAATTTTTTCTTTTTCTCAAGGGAAATTGATTACTTATTACATGAAATCTGTTTGAACAGTTGTTTAATAGCTATGAAATTAGAAAAAATAAATTTAACAATTTATATTATATTTACAATATAACATCAATATTTTTATTAATATTCATAACGTAAAATTAACTTTGTATTATAAGAAGGTAAGTAATATTATAAAAAAAAAGTTAAAAGCCACGAATATGCACCGTAACTTTTTTTAAAATATAGACGTACTCGCATCTTTCTGCCAATTACGAAATACACTTAACATTTACGTGCTGATGATGTGATACGAAGAAACTCGTTACATAACTGTTTCCTTTAACCTTTCTCTCGGATTCCGGCGTCAAAGAATACCGCATATAAGTGTAGATACAGCTAAAGAACACGCTTCACGAGCGTCCCAAAACGAGGAGCGAATAAAGGAACGACATTTTCAATACCATTTATATAAAAATTACTCTTAGTGGTAAGGAAAAATACAAAAATATCTTGGAAGCTCGTATATACCTATACATTAAAACGATAATGATTAATTAAAACGCGCAACTAAAAGATTACTGGAGCATGAACATTACGCATGCTTGATTGACATATTATTGGTAAAACGGAACGCATATTAGCGGTTAATTTGCCTCCCGCCTTTTTTTTCTTTGTTTTGATTCGCTGTCACTTGCACATTTTCATTTTTTTGGAGGCTTATAGCAGCTAACGATGCATATGCAAAGATCACTGAACGGATACTGCCAGTCATAAGCCGTATGGTTATCCTATATAACAGATCATAAACGTAATCAAATCGTAATCGTAAACAAATTCGAAATTTAAATGAATATATATACGTAAACTTGACATTGCTTGAATATTATATTAAAAAAAACTGTAAGGTAATCATTTTCGAAAGCTGTCTAAAACATGTAGTACTTATTGTGTTCTATTTAACTGATAGTATGAGCGAGTACATCGCTACTCATCTCACATTTTCACGTTAAAAGTGTGACAATTCATTTACGGACATCCGCATAACTCATTTCCAATACAATTTGAACTGTATAAGAACTTAATAGGTTTCATTTTCTATTGTCTCAATGTAATTACTAAGCAATGTACATGTAATTAGCTGTCATGTTATGAGTGATCAAAGCATTCGGCGCATTGTTAACTTTTGCCGCGGCGCTTGTAACGTATCCTATTATGATTTGTAACGTAACTTTATTTGCTATACTTTATATTGTTCCCGAAAGTCATGACTTGAACTTAGTTACACTAAGCATTGATACCCGAGAGCCAGACTGGCCGTTTACATTGAACAGATACAGAATATTTAAATATTTCAACTAAATGTTTGAAAACTCCAAAACCCACGAACATGGCGAACGGGTCATATACAGACCGTGTGGTAGATTGTGTTAGTGGCAAAGGTGTCCTAATTAAAAGTCCTGCCCCCATCTTGTTAGAGCAAGTTGGAGTGTGATCTATGCATCTACATATAAAGCATACGTGCAGGGCGTGATGGAGGGAATTAAAGAGAAAATTTACTGCGAGGGTCTCATGCATATACAAGCGGACACGAATTGTAATTGCCGTAGAAAGTTCATGACATCATCATTAACGCACAATGAAGTGGAGGACGGTGAGGTCTGCTTGTGGTCTGAGCGTCACCACACGTTGAGCTCGTCTTCATATCGATGCAGGCGCTGATGGAGCAGTTGTCATGGCAACGGGAGCAATTGACACAGCCGGTAGCTTAGGGTCGAGCGGTCCACGTAAATAGCAGAGGACGATCAGTTGATTATATTGGTGTATTAGGATATTGTGCCAACCGTGCAAGGTCTCTCGGGTTCGATTCTTGGCCAAACATCTGAATGATCGATGCCTGCTTCAGCTCTTTATTTTTGTGGCTTTTTATATATTATGTATTTTATTCTCAAAAAGCCTAATTGACAGCTTGGTGTAATAACTATTATTTAAATTCTTGATTGCTTATACTCGTAGATATGTCATTCATAAATAGTAAATTTCTAAAGAAAATAACTTGTATAAAAAATGTTTTAAATTAAATGATTATATTTATACATGCAAATAAACGAACTGTTTATGGGAAAGAGTGCAATTATAATGATAACATGAAAATAATTCAACATCCAGTAAGTGTTAATTGGGGAACAAGATATAACACTTGTAATTATTAAATTTACATTTTTCTTGCTACCTAGTTTTTTTTTATAGAAGTGATTAAAAATTATGGTATAAAGAAATATTTATTAACTATTTAATGTTTCAAATGACTAATTTATTGCACCGTAATACATATGCAAAGTGATAATAAAAATAAACTTTTATTTCTGTATATTTTCTCGCGACTGATACATACTATGTTAATAATTATCATAATTAATAATTATCATCAACTGACATATTTGTTATTATCATTAATTACAAATAAAATAATTAAGCTGTCACTCACATACTCGTATAATAGTTTCAACGTTCCTATTAACAATATTGAAATCCAAATTTAAATTTATTGTTATTTTATGTAATATCGTACAGGAATAATGTCGTGATTTATTCAAACATTCATAAACTTTCTATATTAATGACCGTAAATAAAACATTAACAAACTCTATCGTAATATCTTATGTCAGCGTTATTTGAGCTTCAAATTTGTATCTCTACTAAATATCACTGGATATAAAGATGTTTAAATCCTGGCACGCACCTCTGATATGATACGTACCTTTTATAACTTATTCAAATATCATTCGCTTTAACTGTGAAGGAAAACATCGCGAGTAAACTGCTCACGTTGGAGATGTTACAAAAATGTAACGTTTGCGAGGTGTGTGAAGTCTGTCAATCCGCACTTGGCCAGCTTAGTGGAATAAGGCTTATACGAGTATACACCAACGGGGAAGAGACGTCTCCAGCAGTGGAACAATGAAAAGAGGATGGAAAAGATACACAATATATCGTAACGTGTGGTCATCCTACATTGGCAGCCTTTTCGCGTCTCAAAAAAACATAGAACTCTAAGGATGTTCTATCCGATGTATTCCTTCGAGGTATTATTCTATTAAAGTTTTTATTTGGATATAGACTTGTGTTTTTACGATCTCATTTGCGATGTGTCTATGATGTACCTAACACGGTCGCTTACAAAGCGTCTGTTTACTCTCTTGAATGTTATGTTATGTTATGTTTTCAAGGTGGAAGTTCCGAAATAGGAACCACCCGTTGTTGTCAGATTAGAAATAACACAAGACATGTATGACGTCACGCGGTATAGCGCGCTTTCACCGGTCGCGCGCACCAGCGCGGTCATTTACAATGTCATCTATTATTCTTGGAATGGCATGATGTCTCTGCATTGTTCTTTACAGAAACAAGACTTCACTGCGCTCGGTTTCAATTGACCGCGTCCACTAACACTTGTTAGCGCGCTTTTGCAATGATAAATGTGTTTGTGGATATAATTTTAACGGTAACGTTAAATTATTTATATTGGAATTGTTGACAATTAGGTAATGGGCTTCACTACGTAGTATAAAACAAAGTCGCTTTTCGCCGTCTGTCCCTATGTATGCTTAGATCTTTAAAACTACGCAACGGATTTTGATGCGGTTTTTTTTAATAGATAGA
>DWEM01002195.1:0-12497 GCA_018245935.1 Agara belti belti
GTAGATTAGGAGACTTTTACCCATATTAGTTAACATTATGTCAAATTGTGGACCAACAAAAGGGTCGAAAAAAAACATTTAAAATTCTAAGATGTACGATTCCTCATGTTTCTCTATACACTTACGTCGTGTGAATTTTATTAAAGTACAGTAGTGATACAGGTTGGCGAGTCAAATATCAATGCATCGTTGCGCATCAGAATAGCATAAAAATTTTGAACAATGGTTTGATATAAATAAATTACGAAACGTAAACATAATGGTTTGTTGGATTATAAAATGTTGTACAAACAGTTATTAATAAAATAAGGCCAGACAAATTCGTTTTGGCGCGCTAAAGAAAATCTGGTTTAAGTGCTTAAGCAATTACTACAGCCAGAATTTTTAATCTTCTCATTATGACTGAGAGCCCCCAGAGATTATGCGAGAAAATTATAAGATTTACAGTCGGGTGTAGTATAAAATATTGTTTCTAAATAAATTGCTTCGCTTAACTTTCCTGTAAACCGACTGAGGTGTTGATTTATTTAATTGTACTTCTTAAGTTGTAGTTCTGAAATTTGTGATAAATTGTTCATTTTATTGAAAGCTGTAATGTAACACAGAAGTCATTATTAAATTATTTTTCAGAAAATTGTCATTGACAAAAAAGTGTATCTGCCGTTCCCATGGTGTCAGATTAACAAAATATTAGTGTGAAATATATGACATTTTCGTGTATGTAATTTTAAGGCTAGATTAATTACGTAAAACAGTTAATTGGTTCATTTCAAATTAGGAGCGCCCATGTCAATACATTGATATATTAATTAAAACTAGTGTTACGTGTTACGTTCATATTTGTTGAAGAATAGTGGCTACCTGAGAACACTGGCTGGCACGGAGCGTTTTTGTCACAGAAGAAAAGAGTGAAAAAACAAGAGACGATCATTGAGGTGAAAAGTTGAAAATGAATGTGACTTAATAATAAAACTCAAGAGAAATTTGAATTATTCATTTATTTTCGACACACCCTTCTGAGTGATTTTTCATACGTTTATACTGGGCCGAGATTCCTGGCTACCTGAGATGACTGGCTGGATATTGTGACCGGGAGGTTTTGACAGAGGCGTGAAACACAGAAGACGGAACATTGATGGAAAATGTGGAGTGAGATAGTAAAATAATTATGAAGTCATAAATAAACCTAAAGGATTTGATTTATTATTGACACCCTTTTAATCGTTTTATTACTAGAAAAATCCTTTCCCGGTTGAATACAGTTGTTGATTGCGGTAACGAATCGTTGCATTAATCGTTGTTAAAATTTTAATACTTAAAATTGATAATTGTATTAATCATATGCTTATTCCTACACGTCTTCTAGATTGGTTGCAGATATTTCAGGGCGACAGCGGTCAATTGTGATTGCTCGAATTTTATTACTTAGTTCGAATAGAATGGTAAATAAAATTAGCAATAGCAACGAAAATGATATTAGCATCAGTATTCCGACACAAATTGTTATGAACAAACAGATAGACCGTCAACTTCAAAAGTCGATGAAGCCGCCTCGATTAAGTATAATCCAGAGATGTAAATGGTTTCATTTGAAGGCTGAAATGAGCTCGTCGCTAGTCAGGGCTTTGAATGCTGCTGACGAGGAGACCCGTCAGATGGCGTAATTAGCAAATCTGAGATAGGATATTAGAAATAGTCATAACCAAGATAAAGGTAACTCGTGTTTTTTATTTCATATTTACTCAAGAAAATTTATACATAAACTATTTTTTTAAATTTCATGCATTATACTACTATGTAATGTGCTACGATACAGCAATGGCCGGGATCTCACATGGATAAAATATACCAAATCGCGCGATTCTTTCGAGCTGAAAGTTTGAGAGTGTATTCCAATACAGACAGAAAAGATTTGTGGAAAATCTTTACCATTGTCTTATTTGCGATGTCACATATAAAATTACGAATGGTAATTACGCAACGCACTAGTAGATACCTTCTCCAATAAGGTTGCAATATGGTTAAGAAGTATATAAGGCGTAAACATTCTCCTTTTCATCAGAAACTCGGTGATAGCCAAAGTCGCTGATAGCCAAAATGTATTATTTAACTGTCAAAACCTTTTAGTTCGATCAAACTGGAAAAAAGGTGACTAAGTTTTTTTCTTCTGTTAAATTTTCATTAGTTTTTCGAAAAAATTTTCGGCTTCACAAAAAAATATCATAATAATACCTATTATCTATTCTTTGCGCAATAGACTCTTGTGACCTAAGAGTAAAGGTGTCTTAATAACCATACCCTTGAATTAAATTTATTTTTATTCATTTATTTATTCCTCGTCGAACTTGTTTAATTGTTAACTAAACGCTCCATGTCAGCATCAAAGATTGAAAAGTTGTTTCTTGTACAAACCAATTTAATTGATTACTTCTCGATGCAGCGCCGTGACTAAAGATTCAACTTGAGAAACTATTGTGTTTTACTTTCTCGAATCCAAGCGTTCGAGAAACCCGTTGTTGAAAACTCACTTCTAAGTTAAAAACAACGTTGTATTAAATTGTTTTCACTTGAAACGAGGTCAGAATTTAATGTTTATTTTGGAACGCGATAAATCATTATTTATGTGAACCCTTTTAACGTCCGGAATATAAATAAATCGCATTATACCTGTGTTTAATAGTATACCTCGTGATCCGAAAATTTTCGTCGGGCTGGCCTACGTATAGCGGCCGATTTAAGCAGGCATTTAGGCAGACATAACAATATGTGGATTTTGTGTCGCACGCATGTTATAAAGCAAATAAGTAAATATGCTGTTAGTAAAGGCTATTTTAAATTGAGGATGATCCGTCGGGAACGTCATCGGTCATACTTTATTACATAACGAAATCTCAATCCTCTAGCACTCAGGAGACAAGGTTATGTCGGACTTCAACCGGTTAAAGCCCACGGTGTTCCCTCCTGCGTCATTTGTCAGAACAATGGAGGGGCATTATGTCGCGAGGCATTGAGTCCGCCCTCTGTAATCTACTATGTTACAAATAAATAAATGGATACAGTTTTGGATTCTTCCTCTCTTCCTCCCCGCTATCTTCCTTCTGCGATATCAGTTTTTTGAAGAAAGTAATCCCCGCACTTCTCACACCCCGCGCACTGCACGATTCTCTGTTCGCCCATAACTTTAACAAAACAGTCATGCATTTCGTTCTGTCGCGAGGGCGACAGAGGGTTATTATGTCCTCGTTCGAATTGATACGTCGTTGGCGACACGCGAGCTACAATTTTATGAAAGAACCAGTTTCACAATGTTGCCCAGCTGCTAGCATCGAGAAGCTGATGGTACAAGTTAAAAATGACTAATTGTGTAGATGTTATGTAAAGCAGGTAATTTTGGTTGTCATAATATTCTTAAAAGGCTTAGCATGAAATGATAACGCATTATAAAGGTATATTTAAAAAGAACTAGTAATAGGTATATGATTTTATTGTGTTATATGTATTGCGGATAGGTAGGTAATAGGAAATACTATAGTGTCTTATAAAAATTACATGATATTTATTGTGCTCACAGATACAGATAGTAGCTAATACATATTTGAAAAATGCATGGGCTTACTGAATTAGGTATATATTACTCAAATACAATATGAGATAAGTGCAATCCTTGTTATAATTAGACTAAAATAGCCTATTATTAATCACATTCATAAATGTATGGAAACGGAAGTAGGTATTAAAATTAATTTTTGTCATTTCATTAACTTCAATGTTCCATTATAGTACATCGATATGAAATTATAGGAATACATAGTATAACACGTGCAAAAGATATCTTAATACTCTCAAAGAAATTGTTAATGCGAAACGAAGCCAGGCTTCATAATATCTGGAAGGGGATTAATAAATACACCAGACGCGAGAGATATCGAATAAAGCTAGCTACAAATGTTATTTAAGTAATATAAATATATGGTTTTATACAGATGTAGAGAGAATAGAATTTTAGGTATTGTTTACACCACGCGAGAGGTTCTACTTAGAATAGGTACACGGGTAAAAATGGGCATTCTTATCACTTAAAGGCTATTTCATAGGCGATAGTCGTTTATACTGTATTCTTAATATACACGTTACAGAAGTTTCATAGAAAACTACAAGTCTGTTGAATAAAAACGATTTTTACGGTCACCAACTTCAATTACAGTTTGTATTCGATTTTGAAATGAGAAACGTTGGAACTAATAAAGTGGTTTGTGTTGAGATGAGGCAACTTAAATTCGTTTATATTTTTAATAATATCAGAATAACAACATGCAGACAACCAGATGTTAAGTCGTTGTCTACGTCCATAGCCATCTGTAATCTGTGTCCGAGGTCAAAGACATTGAAGTATAGCCATAGATCAGTCACAGTTGTATTGTCTCCTGAAAATTTTAACACGAAAGCTTTGTGTTTAGTGTCAGTCTTACTGTCTTAGAGTGTCTATCTATCTAGAAAATATATTTGAAATTAATCAGATGAAGGATTTCCATTTGAAAAAATACCAAATAATGTTATAAAACAATGTAAATTCTATATTTGTTTTATTACATATTTATTTGGATATAATACTATTATCATTTCTTTTCTGGCGGAATACTTAATATTTCGTATCGATATGTCAGACGCGAACAGGTAACATCTTCAAATAAAGCTAAGACAGCAAAATAGAGCTGTCTACGTAATATTATCTTCATCGTAGGTTATATTCAAATCCATTATTCGAGTCCAGGAACATTACCTATAGATGCACGTTCAATCTGGAGTGAGTGGTCTCTCTTGTAGATGGCATGTACTAGAATCTGAGTTCTGATATCCAATAGGCTATAGTATCTGCAAATGGTACAGCCGTCTTGCGGTCATTGAACGCCGAAATCAAATTAGACGAGTCCCTTTGATTACGTTCCAGTTGATCCAATTATCAATACAGATACTGATTAATGTTAATCAGTTAACTGGCGAATATCGGATCAGGAAAGATACCTAATATCTAAAAACGTGCTACGAATTTATACATCCTTAGTACAGTTTGGAAAAACATTTTTTTATATAACTTAAAGCATCCGTAGAAGGATGTGTGTATATGATATATGTACTGTAGTAATATGTTTGTTTTACTTTTTTTTTTTTTTTTTTAAATGTGTTTGTTATACAAAATCATTATATTCTGTATTTTCTATTGCGCAAAAGCAAGTTCTAAGCGGCACACGTGTCAGCGTAGTAAAAATGTCATGACTGATAATAATCAGCGTCTGTATTTACAAGTACATACATACATATCTATTAGTTTGGCAGTTATCCGACCACCGAAGTAGGTAGTACGCAGGTTATTTTTAGGTTTATATATGTATCGTAATCGCACTGATCATGTCGTAGGTACCTTCATAATTAAAACTTCAGTTCAGAAGTTTGAACATAAATCATACTGACCGCGATATACTTGAGTGGCTTCAGTGGTTATCCAACAAACTTACAAGTGCTAACATAATTTGAAACTTCTATAGTCCCATGTAACACCCGAAGGTACATTTGTATTTTAAATTTTTAATATACGGAATATTTCTTATATTTATTAATATATGTGATGTGTGAAGTTCTACTAATTGTATAAACCCAATTGGAAGTTTTAAAGGGGGTTTAAAAACATTCGACAGTCGAGGTCACTAACCCGTCATGGAGCAGCATGGCAGACTATGAACCAGAATTTCCGCAGTTGTAGGAGTAACGGAAAAAGTTGTTGCAGTCGATATAACATAAAACCTTTCTACGATACTGGATGTACTATAATGTAGCTGCACTATGCATTAATTCTTCTGCTACACTCTTTTACGTATTTGCTTTGTTACAATTTTCCCTTTTATTTTCTTTCTACAATTTATTCTGAGCCATCAGTAAATGATTTAAAATTATAATCGCTTAAAACTTTCACGAGGAACATTTCGGAAACTTCGTGACCGGGATTTTTATTGCTTTCAGAAGTTCATAAATATTTATTGTACCGGTAGAAAGTTTCCCAAAAGGCAAGAAGTCAGAAATAAAGGGAATTGACTTCTGCTGCAAGCTAAGCGCAATGCGGCCGGACGAGTTCTATGAGTGAACTACAACTACTACAAGGGAGCACGACTGTAGAACTGTAAATTAAGATTAGAACTAACCGGCGGCACGGGAAACTTTCACGGAAGTATATTTGTCGTGGTGTTGCAGTGCGTTCGGAGTAAGCAAGAGCGGAAAAATTTCCTAGAAGTAGATGGTTAGCTTAGTAAAGTAAATTCAAGGGAGCAGCACGTTACAAAGCAAAGAACGCTTGTTGCTATGTTACCGGGTTCAAGACGTCTTCACGGTAAACGGTTATTTGGTTGGCTTTAAGTACTTTTAATGCCCATTGATGTATTTTTCTCCAAGACAGATGCATACTCCATTGCGGTGCTCTAGAGCCGATTGGTGAACATAAGGGGTATTAGCAAACTCGTGAGGCAGATTTTTTTAACCTTCTCGTCAACATTATGCCCACCCTCACTATGCTGCGCAGGGCAATATTTAGCCCCCTCTTAAAAATTTGTTGGCATTACATGTCCCACTTTGCCTTATTATAAGATACCTAATTTTTTTTCTAAGTATGTATTTGTAAAATTTACGTCAACAGAAAACTTAACATAAAAAAATTACATATCCCATGGAAACAAATATGTCATTAAGCTCTTAAAATGTTTGAAGATAACGTAATATTACCAAAATTTGTACTGATTTAAATTAAACTCTTTGACATTATTTAAATATTCAACACCAATTCCCATCGGAGCAGAAATGATACTGCTTCAAAGTTCTCCAGTTCTGTAAAGATATTTGTATCTAGAAATCAGTAAATTTGTTACATATCTGCGCAAGGCTAAATTTGTTAACAAATATATAAATGAAAAATTTTTCGACCGTAACAACGACAGAAAATAATATTTTTGTTAATTAAGATAAATGAAATGGCCGCGACATTAAAGTTGCATAAAATTTTTGACCAATGAAAGGCGCAGTAGTGGATTGCATAAGGCCATCCATATGCATGAAGTGACAGGAATGAAAGCGCGGCTAGTGCATGTAAACTCAATAGGTAAAGTGCCGGCACAACTAACGTGGCGTAAAACTGAGCTGTGACTAATCGGTTTTATACCAGAATAAAACAATTGAACGATGTTGACATAAGCCTAGTGAATGCCAAACGTATCTTCTGATGTCTAGTTAAGTGTGAAATAATTTTAGTGTAAATACATTTTTCGCACTTTTTGTGACTTGGAATGGAAATGCCTAGAACTAAATAAAATCAATCACCTTAAATTTAAATTAAAAATTCAGCCTGCTTCAATTTCGTACCTTACGATGTTTACAGAGACTGTTTAAAACCTGAAGTAGCTAAGAGTACGTAAATGAAATAATATTTGTCTTTCTGTTATTTGCGCCAACGTGAACGGTTCAGGACATAACGAAAAGATTTTAATGTAAAATGATGTAACTGTCATGATATGTCATCATTACCTTATACATTTACTGTTTCATATACTCCACAGTCGAACGTGGTTCGCCTCTCACAATGAGAAGGTCCTAAGCTATGGGTCACAAAACCAGCTAAGTGCGGTTGGTGGACTTCTTACGTTTTAGAGGACACCGTGAAAAATATCCTGACGAACATCTTTCTTCTGTACGTAAATTATACTTTTTAAAACGCACATGAATGTCCTCGCAACGTTAACAAAGTTTGCCAATATGCAAACCAAGGATTTGAATGTGAAAACACATGAGACAAAAGCAAACCGTTTATGTTTTATAAACTACTCCACTCTATCTCTTCTTACAAAAAGCAAGTCAAAGCCACTCTCTGAACTAATTGAATAAAATCCCTTTATGCATAAGATATGCACAAAGCTAATGAAAGATAATATTAGAAAAATGTCGTAACACAACAATGTTGCCAAAGTCAATTTTCTCCTTCGCTTCACTTGTTCCCTCCTTGTATTATACTTCTAGTTAACATTTACATTGTAAAATTTTGCTTTAATATGCATTAACGTGGAGTATAAGAGGAATAACATTTTCTTTGAGTACCATTGTTCTTTTGTTCATCATTATATTATTCTTTACTTACAGCTCGTCAAAAGGCGTTCTGGTAACATGAGCGCCTTCTTCCATATTTTCTTTTTCTATATTGTTTTCATTATGTTATATACTGTTGTTTTCGAATTCAGAATTATATTACTCATTATCACGCGTACATTTGTACGTGATTTGTACGTGTATCATTTGTACGTGAGGTACTGTGCATAAACAAAGGCAGTATGCGATCATAATACATATATCTGGTATATATGCGATTATATAACGGAATGCAGGGAGCATGGTAACCTAATACCGTGCTACATTGCAGATCAGCCTTTCAATTAATTCTGTGCGCTGGCCGGTCGTGGCAAGAAAACGTTGCATGGAAATGTTACACTGTATTCTATCTTTAGCGTTCTAAGGAATATTCTAGTTACAACCTACAATTACCGCAAATCACATGTATAATAAAATTTTTGTAAACAATAATAAATAGCTGGGTCAGTCTGAGCCAATAACTACAGCTATAAATAATTGTCTACTTGTAAATTTCAATTTAGTTAATTGATTTAAGTTCATGCATTGATTTTTGATACCTCAAAAATATATAATAAGTTATTTCTTTACACACAATATAGATACGGTATAATATTATGTCAAGAAAGCGGACATTTTCGAAGTATCTTATGCGTAGGTATGACGTTAGAGGTTTCGAGCCGCCCTTTATCATCTCGTAGGTTCGGGGCGGACAAAGAATTGTTTCCAATACAAGGGTACCTCCACCTCAAAAGGAATTCCCGATATCAAAGGTCAAAATTCAAGTAATGGACCTTTTTATGGTAATCTCCTCACACGAAGCAATTTGGAATTTGAAGGTAAGAATTTCAGTAGATATGTGTAGATTTATGTATGCGGGCTTTTCTTTACTGGTATTCTCAAAAAGTATGCTACATAAAATTATAGGTACTTAACCTAAAAAAAAACAATTATTGTTACATTGGCCATCCACTTATAAAAAAAACCATATATTTTAGACAAACTGTATTAATGGTAAAAAGCTAAATGCGAATATTTCAACATGATCGTTTGGTATGCTAATAAAATTAATTGCGTTGTTACTTCGTAATATACAAATGAATTTTATATTCAGTTTAATAAGGAAACGTTCAGAAAATGGTTTCTCTCTCAATCATAGATTTCTATCACGTTCTTAAATGAGTAATAATATTTTTTATTTCATTTCCCTTAATCTGTGATTGAGCCAGTATTTTAAAACCCAGCCGTGTAACTTTATTAGCAAAATTGTAGTGCGGTTGATTGAAAGCCATATAACCCTTAACGGTGTTTTATTCAACCGAACTGGATGCTGTTTTAACGTGTATTGCTGAAAAAACTATTCGGAGTGTAAATATTCAAGCAAAAAAATCAAGTTCAATCTGTCCCGTTTCAAATGAACACTGAAATAGATTCCAGTGTCGCGATCAAAAATGGGAGAAACAAACATACAATTGGTTTCCAATGTCCTTTTTCGCATCTATGTGTGATTTAAAATAAAGCGAACGTTTAGTAACTATAACTTTTTTTAATATCTTATGGTAGCACGCAATTTCTATGGCTTTTCGCAAGACGGCGGGTTAATCAAAAGGCTGTCAAATCATTAATTATTTCTATGTCAAAAATTTTGCTGACATTAGTGTAAAGGCATTTTCACCCTTTATATTACATTACTTCAATTTTGCACCCTCTAATTGGAGGAGTGATTTAAACACATTTTGTTATATAAGGGAAACAGGCAACAACAATACACCTGAAAATAACAAAATTGATAAGGTATTTCACAAAATTTTATGCCGGAAATTGGTTAACGGTTTAAGTGAATTTGCCAACTCGAGACGTGATATTTTATCTACGGAATTACTAACGAGAATTGTTAATTACAGTATCCCATTTATAGTCCGTAGAAGACTTTATTAGAATATCAATTGAAGCGAATATTTTCATGTATTTAATTCGTCCGCCATTCTAATTTGTATATGACTTACTGAAGTTATGTTTTTATTATTATTATTATATTATCACGCCAGGTCTCAAAGCTGTACATATTAATAAAATTGAAGTGTCTAATTGCAATGTCAAAATTAGTCGGTTTTCTGTGTTACCCGTATAAAAAACTTTTCCAAATTTCCTTGTGTTTGGTGACTTTCGTAATTATTGTGGGTTTGCTTTCTTTTATCCATAAATTATGGTAGGTTTTTAAATGCTAGTATTCATTGTCATCAACCCTTTTTATCGTACCATTGTCGGACACGGGTCGTCTCTCAAATTGAGAAGGGTTCACGCATTATCTACCAAGCTGGCCAAATACGGATTAGCAGACTTCACACGCGCTAGAGAACATTGCGAATACACTAAAGGTGTACGTATCGTCACGATGTTTTCATTCACGGCCACTCGAACGCTCAGTTTGCGCCGATGCTTTACAAGGCGTATGAAAAATCTAAACATATTATACTAGTTATATCTAAATATACTATTATGTGTGAACGTATGTGGAAATTAATCGCGTGGTGTCGCGTTACGATTCGTCTAATGCGAGATATTTCACTTTACAGCGTCTAGTAATTCGGATTCGAAGTTTAAACTTGTAAGTTTTTTGTTCATGCACACTGTCTTACCTTCAATTATAATACACATGTACAATACATAAGTAGGAATTTAATGAACAATACAGAAATTCAACGTACGAGTGTCTAAGTTTATTTAACTAAGTAATATTAAACATTGCTTCAGCGAAGCAGAATTGTAGTATGCAATATCGTGTCAGCTACGTTAATTTAAAAATAAAGTTGGAATTAAATTGAACTCGTTTGTACTGTCGCGTTTCTTTAAAGATCCTATAATACCGAGTTCCGCGCTCTCCTAAGTCTATCGTAAATAAACGACGGATGCCGTGCTGTTCTCTCGCCGCTCCGGTATTATCTTTAGAGTTATTGTTACTTATTGCAACAAAACAAACGAAACTACGGATTGTTATGGAGATTTAGGTTTATTACAGACGAATTAAATTCCATTGCGAGGTTTATTGTCGTCGTTTACGGATTTCTGTCGTTTCTTTCTCATGGTTTTGTATATTGCTTTTTTTTTATTTTAAATCGCTCTATGCCAGGATTCATTTTAAATTGTTTCCTTTTCAATATGAAAGGAATCATTTGAAATATTATGATAATACTGTAATTTTTTTAGCGAATGAAACATTTCAAATGTTGGTAGGTACTACACGGAATATATGTTAATAAAATTCAGTCAATAGTATTTCGAAGTAATTCCAAAGTAATTGTTAGATTTCACAATCCATTTTATTATGAAATGCTAACAGAAGATATTGTTGTGACATGTCGTTACCGCGATTTTTAATGGAAACTTTTGGTCATTGCTAGTTTTCGTAATCGTGTTAATATAAGTAGTAACATAGACATGTATATTAATTTATGGAGAACACAGTGCGAAAGTTAATCTCGTGCCTTTGTAATACTTGTATCTGATTAAATGCGTTCACGGAGATTAAGCACACGAATGACCTGAAAAAGATAACAAGAATCATGAATCAGACACAGCATCAGTCGGAGTACTGTCTACTCGCTCTAGCGTGTCTTAAGCGAAGGACATTTGAAGGATCGGATGAGAGAATGATATCCATAATAAAGAAGGAAGCACTACGCCGGAGGAGACGGCGCTTCCCTCATTTACAGTCTCATTATTTGTTGAGAAGCTTTACGTAGATGTTCTGCCCGTTATACAAAGCGTTTTTCAGCTCTTCGAATAACTCGTTTGCAAATACTTTTTATATTGGAAGAATGAGATTGGAAACTTTCAAATATTTAGATGACCCTACAGAACATACGGTCAAAGCTGACCGCCCTAAATAAATAACGTGCAAGGAGTCGACAGATGTCCTAAAAGTTATTTGTTTGAAATTCAAATCTGGAGCCTGAGACCTATGAAGTCAAGATATGTATTACAAAATCCCTGAAGCGTTGGGACTTCTAACGGGCTAGTTTAACAAAAAGCGGAGGGACGTTTGGACAAGTAAAATATTACGATCAGGTATCGAATCACATTGTAGACTAAGAGGTGGCCATATAAACAACTAGCTTTGCCCGCGGCTCCGCCCGCGTGGAATTCAATGTGTCACAAAGTTTTTACCAAGTAAATAACGACCCCGCGGGAATTCTAAGATAAAAAGTAGCCTATGTGTTGCTCCACAATTAATTGATCGATTATTTACAAATCGATTTAATCGAAAGAGAGAAAAACCGATTATTTAGTATTCGATTTTTTCCACTCCAAGTCACATTCCTACTCACGCGAGCATCCCG
>DWEM01002196.1:0-12497 GCA_018245935.1 Agara belti belti
CAATGTCTTTTTTTTTACTAAACAAACAGTAAAATAAAAAGCGTATGAATATGTTTAGCAATAGTTTTATTATTTCATTTACGACTCTTTAGGCACTGGTACTGACTTCGGCAGATGCTGGCCTTCAACGAAGAAGCCACCTGGTCCGCCCTTGTAAGTTGTGGTATATATCACTCCGTCGTCGCCGACGAATTGGTACTGGCCCTCGATCTCCAGCACAAGTGCACCATCCTTGCCGGTTACTAGCCGCCCACGTTCTGATACAATGGTATCTGAAGAAAAATTTAAATTGAGAACCAAACTTAAAATAGATGTTAAAAAATACAGCAACAAGAAGCCTGAAATCAACCAAAAAATGTTCTTTTTTCCGAGCCCTCCATTGTTTCGTTGTTGAAGACGGGTCTCGTTTCATAATGTGAAGGTTTTATGCCATAGTTACCACGCTGGCCAAATGCGATTTGGCAGACTTCTCAAACCTCAAAAATATAAGCGGGTATAATAAGTTGGTGAGTTAGCGTTAAACGCCCGTTTACTAGTTCAGCAACGTATGAAGCTCACTTTCAGCGGTGACGTAACGAAGTGAATACTGTCCGAACTCGTCGTGAACTTCCTCGTGTAGTAACGCTGGGAGGGAGCGAAGTGAACTGGCTTTTAACGCGGGCGCACTCCAGGCCGTGGCCACGATACAAGCAAGCACGAGAACCTGCACAAAAATTACAATTAAATTGTAATTACAATTGACAAACCCGTTGCTCCTCTGGTCAGTGTGCCTGACTAAGGAAATATTTATAATAGAATCGCAAAGCTAACTGTTATACTGTAAAATAACACTTTTAAAAGACCCCGAAATGAAAACAGTAGAGCACCTAATAAAAAAATATTGAGGTTATGACGGAAAACTGACCTTATTAATGAAACACAATTGAAATTATACAGTTATTGAATGTTGATAGAAGCAATAATTGGTTATTGACTTACGAATTTCATGGCGACTTTTTTTCTTACTACGATATCTATTCCGATTCAAAGACTCGAGCTGTTTGTTGGTGTTTCATAAATGTTCAGTTTATATATTGGTTTAAATTGACAATGCCATAAAAGAGTAATTAAAAGCTGTTGATCAGGTTTACGTGAATGTAATTAGCAAAATTGTAGCATAATGTAAATGCTCATTATCATTGCTCAGTGCAAACCAATGAACCTAAAGATGTACATATTAAAAGACAAGTTTTAAATATGGAATGTTATTTGAATGCGTAAGGACTAAAAAAAATTTTGATTTCTGTTCATTTGTTTAGTTCAGAAAAGTAACTTTAATTAGAGCACAAAATAAATCACAAATATTAACATGAGTTTTTTTTATATTTTTATATTTGTACCTCCACACACTTGCCGTCCGTGCCTTTTTTATTTTAAGATATATTTTGCAATTTGTAGCTATGCCTTTTTTCCCATTATCACCACTCATCCTTGTTTAAGTCACTTTGTTAGTTTTTTCTAAAATCGAGGTCTCTCTATTACGGATCGCTACTTCGATGTTTTTTTAGGATTTTTATTGAAATACTCCACGTTTTACCTGCTGTCGTTACACGAGGGAGTGTAGGCGCTATGTACAGTGAGCTATGTAAGAGGTTATCTCGCCGCTGAAGCCTATCTAAATCTGTATTATCGCAACCAGCGCATAATTATTATTACATGTTCTCTATGATTTACATAGACATGTTTACTGTTGAGCGGCTTTTCAATTATAACTTTTGGGATATTCTACGGAATATGGAATGTTGAATTTAATTTTAGACGTTTCAAATATTACACGTGTATCTATAAAATATGTAAAATTATATCAATAATTAAGTATTTAGGGATCAATGGACAATGATCTGAGAAATATTTTGTAGTGTGATTTTGAGATATTATGGAAGTGATTATCTAAACATGACCTAGTACTCACCTATATTGATTACAATATTTTGTTAAGACCTAAAAAATAAAATGGAACATAGACAAAGACAAAGACGTTTATTTGCACAAATATGGATACATATAAAGATGTTACAAGATTATTAGTTCAAGTTATATTTTGTCTTTTACGGCGTACAAAATTAAGAAATCGAAGTAAAGATATAAATTATAGGAGGACTTTAAGTTCAGAGTTTAACCGTGGTAGTATCTGTTTCTGCCGGACATTTCGATACATTGTATATAAACTAATGAAACGTAATCCAGCTTCCACAACTCACTGAGCAATCGGCTAAAAGAGCATAAAAAAGTGTCTCACACCTCACTCAAATCGTAACTCTCTCGTCCGGCACTCACAAAATCGCTTAACCGCTCAATCTGGGAACAATCCTGTACCCCGGGAACAAAGGCAGCTGAAGTGTCGACGAGGTAACGGTCGAGATGGCGACGGAACTTCTGTGTGCCTTATCAGCATCATCACAGAAGCCTATTGGTGTATTCTCAGTAGCATTGCCACGCTCTTCCGTTCGGCTTGCCGGAGCTCGTTTTAATAAACCTTTTTTAATTTTTTCTATTGTGTAGGCTTGCGTGTGACTGCGAGCTCACCTGATAGTTAAGAGAGATGCAGTCTAAGATGTAACATACTTGCCAAAATAGTGCCTGTTCATATTTTCAGCCTTTGTATAATCGCAAATTATATCTATCAGGAAAAATAGTCGCCAATAATGGAGCTCCGTTCATGATTAAATATGACCCGGATTTACCGTGTACCTTTTTTGAGATAGCCTGACTATCAAACCTGCCTGACAAACCTAATTGAAATCTTTTCTCATAAGCCCCCACCGAATTAATACAATAAGGTGGGTATGGAAACGGATAAAGGTAGCTACTTTACACTACAATTTTATTTATTATTGAATTCTAATTTTAAATAATCATGATGAAAAACTGAAATCGCATCTGGCAACTTGCACAAATAAAATCAAAAATAAACTAAAAACATTTTAAAATAATTACTTACATAAAGTTAGTAAAGTACTGTTTTACTTACATAAAGTAAAGTCATTTGTTACTCAGTTTATTTCAATCACAAAGTAACTTATTATCGAGCTAATACATCTAAGAGTTGGGGTTTAGATTCTGAGCAAGTGTCTATTCTAATCACTTCAAGTGTTAATAAGTAAAAAAGAAATTATTGAATATCATGCTTCTGTAAATCTTTTGTAAAAGGATAACCAATACACGTAAAGACATGTACACACTCGGCTCTTGGCGGAAATGGCGTTTAACCGGATATTGTATCGCGGCTTCATCTCCGGTGCGCTTCCGGTTCCGGCCTCCCGCCTCATGCGTTCCTCGGGCGTTCCTCGCCTAATTACCTGTCACCTATGAGTACTTATGTAGTTGATTGGTGTACCAAAAGCCTACATTTACTTTGACTACAAATACATATATATATTTATATCCAACAAACGACAAACAACAAAAGGCGTAGAAAATTCAATATGTAAACCCTGACTTTGACTAAGTTTTGTCATCGCCACCTTACCTAATAAATTTTGTTACGTTTTTTGAAATTATCCAAATAATTTTATATTTTCAACATTTCAATCAATAAATTAACGTCCCTTTATTTAATATAATAATCAGAAAAATAAACTCAGTATTTCTGTACAATACATACAAAATGTATTAAAATCTCGCATTACAATTAATTGCTCGAAGCAATAAATTGTCCCACAATATACGTCGGAATAGAACGCAATTCACGTTGCGCGAAAACCGCGCGAACATGTCAAACAAATGTCATTTTGACACCCCAAAACGGACTCTAACCTAGGGGTGGCACTTATATTCACTGGTGCAATACGTCATTATGTCCCACTTGCTGAGACCACTAGTATTTCTATTAACTGCGAGAGACCTAGATTACTTTAATGCGAGTCGACATAAGTCGTTTAATATCCTGAGATGCGTCCTACACCTCTAAAGTCGAATATGTCCGTAAGTCATTCGGAAATGTACCTTAACCTCGATTATTTTCAGATTTTTATGTATCGTTGGAAAGGGTAAAGTCATCGAGAATATGGTTTTGCTATCAAATGGCTATATCATTCATTCCTCGGATATCCGCAAGTGAAGAGAGAAACTACGAATCTTGTTCGTCTGTAATAAACTTTCTGATTCCCAGTATTAGATTTTAATGATTTTTAATGTATCGGTATTAGTCTTATATGTATATAATAAATTTAGCAAACTCTATTTTTATTTCCATTTTAAGATCGACGTTTGACATCCCTAACAGTAACTGTCGAGTACACCAATATTGGACAATTAAGTCTATGGACCTTCTGTAATGTTTGTTAACATAACTATTTATTTAAAAGTTACAGAAGAAACAGCTGTTCCAAAGTGAATATTGTATTCATTTCATTAGATCGTCAAAATCTCTGTACAACTGGAGGTTATTAAATATTTTTCCTGAGAAAAATTATAAGCACAATGTGACATAGGAAAACTATTGATAAACCATAGTAAATGGGTCAAAATTTCAATTTTAAATACGTTATTTTCCAACAGAAAATCCGTAGTTTACGTGTCATCAATAGTTTCACGATACACTATATCCGTGAGCGAGGAAGTGTGAATTAGCGCGGCTTAATCAGAGCGTGCCGGCCGCGTGTACCATTATTGTCTATGCGCTGCATCCCCTGAACTTGCTGTCAAAAATGACGTTTGTCATTCGAAGTGACAAACATTATGTTCTATTGTCTATAATGGTACGTGCATGTTATTGTTTTTATGCATCTCAGTTACCTTATGAAGTATATGCCAACAACCCATATATAAGTACGACGAAAATTAAGACTCGCAATATTTCTGTATTGTCTGTCTTGTAGTCATGCGAAAAGTATTTTTAAGTGTTGTAGTTGCATATTTTAATTATTTAATAAAATATTACATACCTGAAATGAATTCTTCAACAAGAATACAAATGTTGAATAATTAAAATTCTACAAAACAGGTTACATTATTACATTCTTTTTAAACATTATATTTATTTGAACTCAAATTGATAGTATTCATAATTAGTTACCCAATTATAATTATTAGGGCACCACATGTTACGTTATTAGTATGAGTACCAACAAATAATAATTAAAACTTAATTGATAGCACGTGTCATTTAAACATACTGCGATCAACTCCTATTGAGTCCTATTGAGTTCAATAGCTATCTGAGATTTAAAACTTATTTACAAAATAGTTATGACAGGTATATTAATGATAAACAAAATGATTTAATTGCATTTTCTATTAGTCCACTTTTTTTACCTACGTATGACACAGTTAAACTGATACACAGCTGTCTTTGATATCGAGTGTGTCTTTCAAAGAACAGCTTTAACGTTAAAAATAACGTTTACCGCCACAACAATCAAATCTTTTAAATCAACGTACTTTACCTACATTCCACAACGTATTAGTGGTTAGAAGGAGTACATACAGGAGCGAAGTAGAACACACTACCCCATACCCACCAAATTTTATCTTACCCCACATTATGATTTGATTTACCGATATCTCCAGTTACATTGCCACCCTTGATTACAGTTTACACCCTAACATAAAGATAAGTTTAATTAAAATCTTCTAGGCAATTAAGATTAAAATAGTCTGGTTTAATATATTTTTTGTAGCGAGACATTTGTAATAACCAATAATACTTTGCAAATCTATACTGTGTTCAGTCTGATAAGAGGTCTTTACAGCTATTACAGTTTAACAGAGAAAATGCGGATTACAGATTGAAATAATAAACGTTTTGAACATAAATTACAGATATATATTGTAACTCATAATCTTACAACAGTAGCAACCTTACAAATAAAAAAAAATATGTGACTAACCTATCATGCCTCATTAAATGACAAAGGTAGCAACTTAACAAAGTAAATGTTTGTGTTTTAATTAGAAATACAAAATAGCCTAAAATCCATGTATCTTTTCTCACTGTTTGTGATGGACAATAACAAAAAAGTTATTACGATTCGGTTAGTTACAAAACTATAAAACATATATCTAAATAACATTTAATAGCTCCTTATTATTAATATAATATTTGGTACAAGTAAAATGTTTATTTCTTATTTTTATGGCATATTAGTGTTTTATTTCGCACTTTAGTATTGAGGCAAAGCAAAAATAAACAATTAACAGGGTCGATATAATAATATAAATTTGGTCCATATCCCCGGGTCGGTTTCGCGTGCAGTCATTCGAACACAATTACATCTGTTATTTAAAGCTAAACTATAGCTCTCGGTGTCACCCTTCGATGCCAGGGTTCATTTAACCCCCTCGATCATAAACGCACAATGACGCCTGGTCGAGGGGTGGTCGAGAAACTGATTGCAGCCATTTAACTGGCAGGCGTACGCTCTGAGGAACGAAGAAGCAAACAGAAAATGATTTTTTCATTGTTCGTAGAATTTTTGAAGTACTCTTCCATTTTAAAATTTTATTTTTATGTAATGTAGAATATTCATTTGAGAAGTTTTTGTAAAATACTTGAATAGTAATGAACATTTAAGAAAGCGAATAATTTCAAGTGTGCAGTTTTCTCTACCTTAGCTACAATAATTGTACACTATAAGTGACATTCTTATAACAGAAGTGATTTACACTTAGACTTAAATGAAAAACAACGCATTAAAACTATATAAACCCAAACAGTTAATGATCGTAATTAAAATGTATTAACATTTACCGATCGAGTTTCTATTAGAAAGTAAGCGAAACTTTTTAAAGGCGTCAATCTTAAAGCTGGGGCAGCAGAGGAAATTTTATAAATCAATCAAAGTTTGAAACAAAGATCATAATTCCCACGCAACGACTCTTCTGGAAAACTTAAATTACTCTTTTTCCGCATTACGAGTGCGAAAAATCTTCTTGACGGCCTGAGAAATTGATGGCGTCGAAAAAACCGGCAAGTCAAATCCGGCAACTTTTTACGTCAGCCGAGTTTCACTTAAAGAAGTTTCTACATCCATTTGGAAGTCGCTCCTATACGACAAGCTGACAAATTTTAATGAACCCCCGGGACCGTTAATGTCTGCGAGCTGCGTAATGGGAAAACTTTGGAGCCTTCGCTCGACTGTAAGCTCGTTCGGGATTTTTGTTTTATATCTACATTAGCACATTGTAGTCGACACATATTCGACGAACTCGGAACAAAACAACTTAAAGCTGACTTCGGATAACAAAGTCATAAAATTACCTCCGCATATTGATTACGGGAAATTAAACAATATAAAGTTTTATCGCCGTCGTCAGGAGGCGATGAGTTAGAACTCGTAACTCTATACCCTTGGGTACGCGCCAATAAAAAGCACAATCTTTTCGTCGTGTGCCGTTTGAACTTTTTCATCGAATTAACTCCGCGCGATATAAATTACATTATAAATTTCAACCTACACTATGGTCTGAATGACCAGCGAAAAAATTATTGGGGGCCACATGATTGTGATTTAAACGGCTAACCCCCGGTTAGGGCGGCGTCGGCATCATCCATCATACGCTTTACATATGTTTGAATAAAGCTCGTGGGAAAAGGATTTCCTCTCAGAAGTCAAAGCGGTATTTTGCAATAATGTAGGGTGTCCAAACTAAACTTGTGGAATAATTTGACGTTAAGGTAGTAGTAACGTCAACATTACAATGCATTGGTATAGATAGGTGCAGTGATGATTTCGACTTGCAATGTTTTTATCTATCAGCTTCAGAACAGATATTTTATTATTATTATTTTCTAAAGTGTAATAGATACGCCTACATTTTTCTAGCAATTAATAAGCTCATGATTGAGCTGAGAGTAAAACGTAAAGAATGAAATGGAAATTTTCCAAAGTAACTTTTACAATAATAGATACTGATGAGTGACACAGGGATCGATCCAGCATAGATAATGTTCGTAACTTTACCTCTGTCCGGTGTTCGAGTACAGCATGGTGTGCGGACATACAAATAGCGGATTAGGGCAGTTTAGCAAACAAGGCGTCGCCGGCGTGTGCCGTCGCCCTTACAGCTAATGCTGTATTAATGTCCATTAGAAACGAGCATTGTTCTGTAAGAGCGACGATTTATTCAGATTTATTCGGCTAATGTGACTCTCTAAGCCGAAGATTTTCGCACGGAGCATTGAAGAGTCAAGTGGGTCCATTGTTATGGCCTTAACACGTTTTTATTCTAAATTAATCTCAGCCAATTGTAAATTTTCGAAGCAAACATCAAAGTATCGCTTACATGAGTTTATTGATAGAGTTAAACAGTTTATTCTCAAGTTTTGCATGTGCTTAATATTTAACAAACAATAAACTCAACATTGATAAATTAGTTTGTCATTTCTTAAAAGGAATGTGAAAAGTGTAACACAATCATAGGATTTACCGTGTTCTATGTTAAGTCCGAGGGTCGATTGTCCCTTAAGTAATTCATCATTCATTCGTCATCATTCATTCATCATTCGTAAAATGAAGCAGACTGACTTATGCTACCTTGGTACATATTTCTAACTACAATCAATATAATGTCCACTATTTACTTATCTATGGGTACGTCTTTTCCTTTATGTGGACGACACCTAAACTATGCTGCTCTATCGCGAATATAAGCTATTTCAACTAATTGTAAAATATTTCACTTCACAACGTAGCCACGCTAAACTCTTGAACAAAACCATTGTAACTTTGCTAAGTTATGAAGGATCGATATACTACTTACTTATGTATGTACAAGCATGAGAAAACCGAATAATCAACTAGTATTATTTATTATTCTCATGGTACAAGTAAGATTTATTTCTTATTGAATTATTAATGAAGTAGTACCAGGGTATCATGCAATCGCGTAACCTTGCAACACAACCAAGGTCGTATTGATTGGTGGTTTGTGGAGTGGCGATAAGACTAGCCTTATCAAAGCACGGAGCACGTGTCGACAGCCCCCACAGCTTTGATGGAAAGCTACTATTACTGCCATTACGTTGTTTTATGGGGCATTAAGATAATACTGTTATTACCTCCTTATGACCTTTAAGATAGTTGTTTGGCCAATTCGGTTGTAGTTCCGATCTAAAAACCATTCCGGTTATTTTAACGTAATCTTTAAAATCAGAATAATCTTGGATTTTTTTAACGTAATAAAAAAAATTGCAATTATACTATTTTTATTGCGATTATATGTATATAAAATACGATATTATTGGGTAATACCTAAGTATCATGAGTTGTAGGTAGGTAGGTACCTATGTAATTAAATAATCATTGAAAGCATAGATTTTATATTGATTATGATTATTCGGTATGAGATAGATACCCTTACTACAACTGCTTAAATCTAAGCGTCATATGATTTAAATTAATGAAATTGTCAAAATCTCATCTCAACGGACGCGCCAGTCCACAAAGCGATCTCATTACCGGCGTTTCACTTTACACTTCCTGCGTATTTGTGTGCAATCTGTAGTGTGCAAATCCGTTAATCTTATTTGGCGGGTAGTCGAAGCGCACGTGGCGCCACGTGGCCCCAAATCGAACTAATCTCGGGACCGTACGCGTTGGCGGCGGGCTGAGCGCGTGCGCGACACCGATAACGCCAAGAAATGCTATTCATTCCCGCTCTTTTGTTGCGAACAATCACATATTTATTTATGATATTTGCTACAACCTGCCCTCCACCCTACTTAATACCACCTTGTCACCCTTGTTAGTGAAGAAGAAAACTTGATTGATATTTAGTAAATATGTAATTGTTTTTATTAATACAAAGTTTACACATATAACTAAAATTTATAACCAAAACCGTTAATTATCTAATATAATAACAATTTCATTTCATAAAAATGTAATGTAAAATTTGGTGAAATGTGGGGGTGTACTACACTCCTCTGCCTACCCCTTCGGGGTATACAGGCGTGATGTTACATGCAAAAATAGAAAATATTTCATGTGTGTAGTTGTCTATAATTTAGTATTTTCACAACATAACTACTTAGTTCATAGACCTTAAGGTCTACTTCGAATATGTTAGATTAAAATTTGTAAACTGCTTAAGATTATCAGTGTTCTAAATACACAATTATTTAGTTTTTTAATTTTGTACAGATCTTTAACAAACTAACATATGCTCTCCACGGTTACACTTTTTAATCGTTATATTTATTGCGTTAAGAAACAAAATATTTACCTACCTGTAATGAGTTTTCAGGAATGTGTTTAAAGAAATTTGTTCTATAATCCTATGCAATAATTTATAGACATCTACTTATTACATAGAGTTCTGGAAGAGTTAATGGTTCATATCAGAATATTATGTACTAGCTGGCTCCCATGGCTTCGCCGGCATTGTCAATAGAATTTATTTTGTTCGCACATCTTACCGTTATAGCGTCCGTAACGCCATCTATAGCGCTTATATTATTAAAACGTGTTTTCCCGGGAAAATTAGATATTTTTCCGAGAAAAAAGTACCCTGTGTTACTCTCCAACCCTTCAACTGCATCTGTACCAAAAATGACATCCGTTGCGCTGTTTTAATATGAAAGTAGGATTAACAAACAGACAGTATGGATTTAACTAAATTCTGTCTTATATTATTCGTCCGCCTTTGTTTTCAGAAAGTAAATTTATTTTGGCTGGTCGGAAATTTAAAAATGAACAGAAATGTCAAGATGACATTCCGACTGACAATGACATTTAGTTACATTGTTGTGTTTTGTAATGTTACTGGAAAGAAGTACCACGCAATACCAATTTCCTGTTAGCATATAAGTTTAATCATACACTGTTTCAGTTATCGTAAATTTTGCCTAATAATTTAGCATTGTTTGTGTAAAAAAACAAGGCACAAACTTTATTATAAAATGGTGGAAGAGGACGAATATGCATGTGTAAATAGGTCGCAGCTAAAAATTAAGGACAACTCTGGCGTAAAAAAGAAAAAGAAAAAGAAGGCTAATAAGGATAAAGATAAAGTTATAGAACAGGAAGTAAAACAGCAAATAAAACAACAAACTAACCAAGACACTCGAACTAAAGCTGAATTAGCTTTTCAAAAGATGCAAGAAAAAATGGTAAGTATGCAAATCGCAAATATATCATACATACACAAACTATAAACAAACTATTATTGTTTACTAATTCTGTCTGGAATACATGTTCTTTCGCAATTGAGTGTAACATATTTGTTCAAACGGTATATAAATTTTATTTAGAAACATCCATTATATCTACCTAATCATAGTCTGCGTGCATGCCTCTGAGCTCTATGTTGCCTATGACCATTGTAAGTTACGGACAAGACTTTTTATACATGTAGCGGTATGGTATTGGCGCAAACAGCGCTTGAGTGGCCGTGTTCGAGCCACAAGCTGTTGTATTAGTAACGTTCAGTTGCTGCCACTAGTGACCAAGGGTTCGGTCGCATTCAGCTACTAGTGGTTGTGTTTTGCGCTTAATAAGAGGCATACATTATGGTACCCAAAAGTTACCAATCATTATTCCAATGATATCTTAATTGCACTTTATATGTTGCAGCAAAAACAAAGGATCCAGCAGAAGGCAGAAATGACTCATAAGCAAAGGGTAGAAAAATTCAATCAACATCTTGACAGTTTGACGGAGCACTTTGATATACCCAAAGTATCATGGACTAAGTAATATCAGTTATTGCTGTGTTCGAATAAACATTGTTTTCAACCAAATTCAGTTGAAATGATAATAAAACAAAACTATCTAATATGGTTGCATTATTTCATTTGACATATTTATTCCTCCCTTTCTATAAATATTTTAATAGCGGACCTGTTATTTTACATACATTAATGTCAAAAAAGTTTGTCAGGACAATGAATATTCAGGATAAAATAAATAAACAATTGGTTTCTTAACTTTTATTGTATATCATAAAAATCATTCACTTAAATAATATTAATTGCAAGAACAATGTTACAATGGACGGATATCTCTTAAAGCGTAAATACATTTTAAAGGATATTTAACACTAAAAATATAACTACTGTTTTAAGTAACGTTGTTTAAGACTAATATAACAACTAAATGCCCGACTTTACACTCGATTATCTGTGCAAGGTCCTATCACTATCGTTATGTTGTAAGTAGCCTATATTTGAGTTATTCTTTTCATATAACAGTGGATTTTTTAAGTCTTTTTACTGAGTGTGTCAATAATACCTTATTAACCAACTAAATGTTTGGATGACTCATAAATTTAATAACACTGTAAAAATAAGAAGCCTTAAATTCAATACATTCATTATTAAGTAATATATATAAATACCAAACAAATAGTTTAAAAGTGTATATAAGTTGAATACCAGATAAATCAGTAACTTGACAGTTACAAAGTTATTGAGAAATGTTGATGTACCAATGTTGTTGTTACCATTATTTAAAAAATTGAAAACCATTGTAATAAAAAAAAATCTAGAGTAAAATGTATATAAATATACTACAGGT